>CAJNJA010028609.1:18042-31393 GCA_905231915.1 Symbiodinium necroappetens | reverse complement strand
ATCTATACCTATATCTATGTCTATATATATATGTGTGTGTGTATGTATATAGATATATATACGTCAAGACAGCAGAGGGTGGCTTATCGGGCATGATCAAGATATTTGCCGATTCTTTGCGGATTCGCTTTTGACTCGATCTGTTACCTGTTGATTCAGTTCTCATGCACTTTCGGATTCCACTTTCCGTTTCGATTCAGTCTTTGATTCACGTGTATCTGTTCTGTTGTTATATTGCACACCCCAAACACACCGCAGAAACCCTCACCACCTCTCCACACCAACCCACCCGGCCCAGGCCATCGCGATGTGAATTGAAAACCGAGTCGGGATGTCTCGAGGGAATGTGGTCAGGCGTGTTTTACGGAAAACCTTGTGGATATATTAACTTTTCGATTCATGTCTTCACTTTTCGATTCACGTTTAACTCACTCGTTTTTGGTGGTCCCGCAGCAATGTAGACCCCATGGCATCCCAGAGCTGTCACCCAGCCCAGCCCAGACCACTGCCCACGTGCTCGCGAGCCGTCCCGAGGCAGAGGAAGCTCCGCAGTTACCTGCAGGGTTGAGCTGAGAAGGCGGAAACTCCAATCCAGTTGTAAATCATGAAGTGAATCCAACATGAATCGCGAAATCGGAGTGAATCCGTAATCGATCTGAAAGTAATCCTTCCTGTCCCGCAGATATGATGCAATATTCATGCATATAAAACGTATATCGGCGTATGTATATATATATATGTACATAGCTGCATATACATATATATAGATATGTACATATATATATATATTTATTTACGTGTATATGTATATGAGTGTGAACAGATATGTATGTATTCAATACATGTTCATAGTTATACATACGTAATAATGTACGGTTGTGTACATGTATTTATGTACACATGTATATATGCTCACATGTGTGTAAACATCTACACACATATATATATATCTTTGTGTATATGTATGTGTCTATGTATATGTATCGATGTATGTATGTGTAAAACTGACTGTGTAAGTGTCGGACCGAAGTTCGTCGCATTCCCGCTTTCTGCGTCAACACCTTGCGAACCCCTTTCCCCCTAGACTCCCCCACCCGGTCATCTGTCGGGAACAAAATACTAGTAATTTCATTCCCGTGGATTCATTCCTCCGCTAGCCAGGCCACGCAAAATGCACTGGCGATGTAGTTGTATCTATGTAGCTATGCACCAGCCTACGTCTTTTCTGTCTATGTATATGGGGCACACGTATATATATATATATACATATATATATATATCTATATCTATATCTATATATCTATATATACATGTATATGTATGTATATAGGTAATATAGGGGTAGGTATGTATATACGTATGTATGTATGTATGTATGTATGTATGTATGTATTTATGTATGTATGTATGTCCGTATGTGTATGTATGTATGTATGTATCATGGATGTATGTATGTATGTATGTATGTATGTATGTATGTATGTATGTGTGTACGTCCGTATGTGTGTATGTATGTATGCATGTATGCATGTATGCATGTATGCATGTATGTATGTATGTATGTATGTGTATGTATATGTATATGATTATGTATATGTATATGTATATGTATATGTATATGTATATGCATATGCATATGTGTATGCATGTGTATTCATGTACGTATGTACGTATGTACATATGTTCGTACGTACGTATGTATGTGTTTGTGTATGTACCTATGTAAGCATGTATGCATGCATGGATGTATGTATGTATGTATCCGTGCATGTATGTAGGTTTGTATGTATGTATGTATGTATGTATGTATGTATGCATGCCTATATTTTGATGTGCGTATGTGTAGAGGTGTATGTATGCCGAAATGTACACTTTGTATATGTGCATACATGCATATATGTATATGTTCAAAACTAGTTGTTCATGTACCACGAGCTGTGCTTGATCATGCCTTTGCGTGAATAGTTCGCAGCATAAGCACTGAGAGCCTGGCCAAGACTCCGAGGATGCGGTGGAGAAAATGCAGCAGAAGCTGGAAGAGCTTCAGCGCGAAATAATCGAAGTTATGGACCAACACCAGGCCGGGAAGCGTCACAGTTATGCGGGTGCAGAGCAGTTCGCGTAAGCATGATTATCCTCGAAAAAAACCTGTCGTAAGCATGATTATCCTTAAAAAAGCCGTCAATTACCCTTGAAAAAACCCTGCGGAAGCATGATTATGCCTGGAAAAACCCGTCATAAGCATGATTATCCTTGACCCGTCGTAGGCATGATTATCATTGAAAATACCCTGCATGAGCATGATTATCCTTGAAACAGCCCTGTCGCAAGCATGATTATGCTTGAAAAACCTGTCGTAAGCAAGCGTGAACAATTTGTCATAAGCAGTTCGGTGCCTCCTTCCAGTTGGATAGTCGCATGCAGGACAAGTTACAGGAGCAGGAAAAAAGTTCGCTGCAAGATGCGCAGCCCATGCCAGCCCTGACGGACGCGGCAGCCCTGACTGAGGCTGGAAGCCTGGCAGTTGCACTGCTCATGTTGGGCACACGTTAATGGCAACCCGGTGTAAGGCTTGTTCCAACTGTGGCCACTTTCCGCTACTACCAGACAGTGTCTACTGCCGCAAGTGCGGGCACAGAAGAAATCAGGCCCAATCAACAGCCCTGTTTAGCAGTGCATGTACTCTCTCTCTCTCTCTCTCTCTCTGTTTGTCAGCTGTCCGTCTCAGACATCATCAGACATCAGATGTGTCCAGGACGAATACGATGACGATCCACAGGGTGACAAGAGGCTTGGTACAGCGACAAAGATCGCAAATTATCTTGTGTTGCAGCTGCCAGGCGCATGCTACACATCCTCCGCAAGGTTGAAGAGGCTGTGCGCAGCGGCTTCAAGTCGAGGGTATGGAGCGGGTCTTGCGAGAATCAAGGTTGTTCGATGTAGCCCAATTCTGTGATGAGCTCTAGGTACCATGGGTACTCCGACTCGACGATTTGGGCTTTTGCTCACTACGGTTCATCCGGACTAATGTCGAGGATTGTCGAGGCTGTTTTCCCGGTGCTGTGTCTTTTCAGTACTTCTTTGCCTGACTCCGATTCGTCCTTGCAGCGTCCACGCTTGCAGCCGGCGTTTAATGTCCATTTGATCTCACAGTGTGAGGTATGTGAGGTCTCATTTTTCCCACAGTCTGCCCTTCAGCCGTGGAGGGTCCTCTAGTCACTCTGGACTAGTCGGTGCTGGAAGAAGCATCTCTCCGGTGTCAAGACAAGATAGATCTGTGACACCACCACCTGAGATTACCTTGCACCTCCGTTCACAGAGACCCACCACTCCACGACGTTGTTCTCACACTGTCATCATATCCTTCGAATGGCCACATTTGCCAGGATCTAAATCTCTACCGACAAGTTGTGCAGAAGCAGAGAGGACTGCTGGATCACCAATTAAGGCCCGGAAGCATTCCAAGAATCTGGGCGCATTTAGGCCATTAGGCTTAGGTTTGCATCCTGATGAATCAGGTTCTTGCTAGCGATGCGTGACACAACTCCCACGAACTACAAGGCCCAGTTCTGCATGTGTCTTTTGAGAAATGGACTGTTCCCGGACGTATTGCCTGACTCAGGATGCAGACGTCATCCTCCTTGACCAGCGAGTGCGGCTTCTGGAGATGATCAACTCTTTCCAAGAAAACGCAGAGGCTGCCCTGAAGTGCAGTGGTCTCCGTCAAATCTACTGAGAATCTACTGCAAACAAGCCGAGGAAATCGATAACCTCTTCAATGTGCCGGCTGTCTCGGAGGCACGAACGCAGGTGTCACAGGTACCGCTTGACGAAGAGAAGACGGCCACTCTGGCTTGGAAGGAAAATGAGGCGCCATTTTCGTCAAGCTTGTGGGCTGATTCCCCTGGTGGAGAGACACCAGGCACGCACCGTCTCAGATTGTCCATCGCATCCCTCCGTTACGTCTATGCCCGCAGAAGCATAAGCACGACTGGATTTGCTAGCCAGGCATGTTCCCGGAATTTCCAATATGCTGCAACGGTGCCTGTACAGTGCCGTGATGATAATGAACCAAGGTGGCCAAGGCATGCCAAACGACAGTGTGGACAGAATTGACACGAGTCTTCCAGGCTTGCCAGGCCCACTGCATTCTGTGCTTGACAAGAAAGCTGCACCAGTGGTGATTTCACTGCAGAGTCAGCTTTTGCACCCAGAGTGCCGTGCCTTAGATTCCGAGAGGCAGCTCCGAAAAGCGTGAGCGACCGCTGTAGAGTCTGAATTCATTGGCAAAACCTAAGCTGCGCGAATGCAGCCTTACTTTCGAGTCTCCGAGTATGCGGAATGGTTTGAAGACGGGCTGCAAAGAGCCGGCCCGCAACTAGTCCAGTCTTCGGCGGGCTTCTCTTTGCAGGAATGCCTACAAGAACTTGCATAATGCAGACGAGCGTGAGAACACTTATATAGCTCTGAAACTTACGCATGAAGCCGCATCTTTATAGTGTCAACGGAGAGCTGATGCCACCAACCACAACTTTTGGATCAACTTTGACATCTCGTCCCTGACAATCTGCACGTACACATACAGTGACATACACGCATCCAGTCTCGTGGCTGGAGCCGTCAGAGTCCACGATTCCTGAAAAGCAGTCTGCCTTTGCACGGCGTAGGCTCGCCATTGGCCTCTAGACAGAGGCACCTCACAAAAGAGGCATCAAGCTAATGCTGCAGAGGGCAAGCGCTAGCTTTGTTACGATCTCATTTTCGAGAAGTCTTTTGCAAAGGCACATCGGCTTCTCCTGCAGAGACCAGTGCAGGTCCATTGCCAAGTCTGAGAGAAACTGGATCTGCGTGGCTGCAAGGCAGTAGGGCACTTCAGCTGCACCTGCACCTGAAGCCGCAAATCAAAGCCTAAACTTGGCGAAGTTCTCTTCACAGTGGCCGCAATCGCAGGTATTGCGAAGAGTCTCGTGCCATGGAGGTCGCTGCTGCAAGTTGATGTCCTACTGCGCGGTGACTTGTGATTACGGAGGGTGCACACGAGCTTGGGCAGCTTGGTGTTATCTCGTTGAGTCGGAGTCTTTGCCAGATGTTTGGGCAGCTTGACATCACGGGCCGAGGCTGGCAAAACCTCAGTTCGAACGAGAAGATGTCAAACTTGTATGCAAAGATAGGGCACGGATTGTTTGCATGCAGGACTAATCGGCCCAGATGATCTACAGAAAGTCCTGAGCACCTCGTTGCACAAGAAGGAACCTGCCTCCGGCGTTGCCAGCATCTTGCTTTTTCCTTGCTTCTTCTGGGAAGGACAACAATATCAGGCGCTTCACGGACATGGTCCGACACTAGGATTGACCCATCGTTTTCGGAAGCTCTCGGCAACATCTACAAGGGTGTTTGTTCACGTTTGTACGAAACAAGGCGCAAGTTCTGTTCCGTCCTATTGAGTCGTCGAGGTCAAGGAGTTTGACCTCAACGGTGATGGATATCTAGATCCTCAGGAGTTCAGGCGCGCAGCTGCTTCTAAGCACCGTTCAGCACAATTAGCGCAGCGACGCTTAGCTCCTTCACATTGGTTTGTTGGGGTCAGAACTGCTCAAATTGAGGAAGATGCTGCGAGCAGAAGAGCCGTGGAATGAAGGGGACTCCTCCACGGCTGCCCCCGCGCCGTTTGCTAAGTTTTCAAAGCTCCACGTAGTGCAGCTTGTCATGCTTTGTCCTGCCCTCAGGTCCTTGCGCTGACATTTCGAAGAGAGCTTCAGCTTTCGGAGCTTGCTCTGGCACAACCCCACGGTACAGCAGCAACTTGCATGCAGTTTCAGCAAGGTTCAGCAGCACTTCTGCAGACAAACAATGCCCACGATCAGGAAAGCGAGAATACGGGAAGGGTTTGCTGCTTTTTGTATGCGACCTTGAGCTACCTTGATCCTGTGTGTTTTCGTCAATTCAAGTAAGTGACTGATCGGTGCGGCAAGCAACAGCGGCCTTTCAAGCCGAGAGATGATAAACCTCGTCTCAAGCTCCAAACGACCGACATGGGATCCAACAGTTTCACTGTGCTTGAATCATCTACAAATTCTGGGACCTCTCCTAGCGAAGGCAAGCGACCGACAATGTCCATGCTAATTGATGGTTACGTGTGTCTGGCGCGAACTGGACACGAGTTCGTCGACTTTTTTGTTTGTTAATGCACCAGCTTCGCAGCTTAACAGCCTCGACACATTGCCGCTGTCTTCAGATGTTGCATATTCTGGTGTGTCGATGCAACCGAATTTTGTGCTTGCGGCACTGAGCAAGAGCACCCGCTTCTGAAATTGAGATAATATGCGAATCGCAAGTCAGCGATTCGGAACACCGAGCAACTGCACACAGCACAGTCATTTCAATCCCCAGCATGCGCCGCAGACTGAACATCACGCGCATGGATAAAGGCCAAAACACGTTGCTTGACCTTTTGGCGTCAGTGTGATGAGTGTTCCTACCGAGGCTGGCTACGGCTACGATGTGTCTCACCCCCAAGACCTGACGGCAAAGTTGCCCCCAGATGTTTGCATCAGCAAAGGAGACTGAGATTGCGATCTTCAATCTGTTTTCGCTTGTTTCAGCATGATGGGTCGTGTCATTTCCACACAGTCTGGACGGGATCTCTGCCTTGCGTTGCCTCTTGGGACGGTGCTGCTCCTAATGCTTGAGTATCGAATTAGGTGTGCGTCTGAGAGTCTCAGAATATACTTGTCACGGATGCCCCCTGAGCCGACATTGTGCACAGCTGTGGCGATATTGAGCTATTGCTACGAGTTGAAACGTCGTGCCGTGAAGCGCCATGAAGCGAAGTGCGGAAGACGCCTTTGGAACAGGTGGGGCGTTCCCAGCGAAACACATGCAGATGAAGTTTCTCTTTCGAAGAGTGAGATCCGAGTGCACTTCGAGCCCTGCTCTTCCAGGTGTATTTCAACCGACAGGCCGACGGTGATTCCTTGAGCCTTAGGTGATGCTTTTCTGGCCTTTGTCTGATGGCATGCTAATGAGGGACAGTCTGTCATGTGTTGGCGTTGAAGCTTCACCGGAAATGACGGATACATACAGGAGTTGGGGTGCGATACGCCCCGCTTTCAGCTGGAAGCGAATGCCTCATCAGATTCAAACGCCTGCGTTTTTCTGCAGACCACAGTGCGCGGCCTTGATGTCGTCTTCTCCGAAAACAGTGAGATCTGGTCGGATGTCATATCACAATTGCCTTTCCTGCAGTGATCTCCAGTGTACGAATTTAGCGGGTCTTCATCTCCCTTGTCTCTTGCTGTCTGTGTGCGTCAGCGTGTCGCATGCTTCCTACATGACTTTCAGACACCGGTCTCATGTGTTCACCAGGAAACCACGTTTTGAATAGCAGTGTACTGCCACGGAACCGAGCCACGCTCTTGTATTCTGAAGGCGCTGCCATGCTGGATCCAAAAGCTTACTTTGCGCAGTGGCAAGCCGCAGCCCAGCAGGCTGCGCATGTGATGCTGCTTCTTGTCAGAGTGAGATGATGTGTGTGAAGTGCGGTCTTCTGCTCGAGGCAGCGACAATACCACAGTGGATTTCTCAGTTTTGGAAGAGTCTCCTGCCTCCGATAGGGTCCCGACCAGCTGTTGGAGTAAGGCTGAGCCCTGAAGAGGATACTGAACAGGATGCCGTTTTGCACCAGGTCCTTTGGGTTGCTCTTGCAGTGCTTGTGTTAGCTAACATCTGCTGCAGCTGCGCACAGCGCAGTACATGCACACTGCAAAGCTCTGCAGCAACAGGTGTCGTCCCTCTCTGCTGTCCGGTGCGCAGCTCACGTCAAGGAGTTTTGGCTGACTGTCCAGTCGGCAGATATTCAGAACACGGTACCCGGCTGCTGAAGCAGGAGAAGGGCCAAAACTTCACATCCCTCGTCGCGATTGAGGCACTGTCACTCAAGCCGCCTCTTGTGGGAGGATCGAGAACACAGCGTTCGCACAGGCCCTTTGCACCATGGCAACGAAGAGCTCGTTCAAATTGAGAGAGGATCTTTTCAGACAGCCTCATGTTGGGGCCTAGTCACCAAATCCATGCAGCCATGCAGTCGGTGACGGCTTCGGTCAGCAATCGACCCCTGAAGAACTGATGAGTTTCTCATTCGCTCACATGCGAGGTCAAAGCTCTGTGCAAGAAAATCCAGGCACTGAGCTCAAGTTGCAACTGCACAAATTTGCATGCTGTCATGTTGTGAAATCCTGTGTCTGGTGACCTCGAAGCTGCGCAACATCCAAGACTCTTAGTAGCTTGCAGCTCGCGAGAGACTAGTGCTACTATGTGCTACTGCTCGCTGCCGGTTGAGGCTGCTGTTGCTGCCCCTGTGATTGGATGCTCCTACCGCTGCTCTTAGGTCGTCTCTCCGGTTCTATTAGAGTTAGCGCGTCTTCAGAGAAGTTCGAACATGTTCGAACTCTGCTCTTTGCTCTCAGCTTGAGGAGCTCCTAAGCCAGCCGCCGCCCGCGCTGGATCTCCGGGACCTCTCGCGAGCAGCAGTGCTCCGAGCTTTCCGAGCTTTTTGCCAGGCTGGCTTGGTCACTGCATGCAGCTTTCAAATACCTTCAATGCACATCTTCCTGAACCGACGCTCTTTGACCCTGAAAGTTAAACAGGTAGACTGGACAACAAAACCCCCATACTTGAACCATGCTAACCCTGAACCAGCATCACTCAGCCCGAAGTCAATCCCAGCGATGAGGCCGAAGCCTTGGCCAAGTTTCCTGAAGAAGCCCGGGGCAACGCCGCAATGAGCATGGGCACCGGCCCCAGGGCGCGCCTCAGCAGGGCCTCGGCCAGCGCAGTGCCTGAGAACTGAGAGGAGCAATTGCCAACTCCATGAGCTGGCGCCTCAGCGACCTTGCACACCTCTCCTCTCCTCTCCTCTCCTCTCCTCGCACTATCTCGCACTTCTTGGGAGGCCAGCTGAACACGAGCGACTGGAGCGCAGACACAGCCTCCAAGTTGTTGTGGTCCCTGGCAAGATGTGGAGACGGCGAAGAGATTCGAAAGAACAAGCACGTGGTCTCGCACGTGGTCAAGGCCGTAGGGCCGTAGGGCCGTGGAGGTAAAAGCGAGGTGTAGTTGGCTCAACTGCACTCGTAGCTGCAATTACTGCACTTTGCGGCAGGAGTTGGTGCGTGACAAAGGGCGTCGGATACAAGAGCTGTCTTACGACGGGCTGGTGCATCTGCTTTGGGCACTGGCCTCAGCCAGAGCTTTCGTCAACGCAAGCCACGCCAACCAATCCTGTGACACGTATTGTGTACATAGTCAGCCAGGCTGTTGCGAAGGCACGTATCCAAAAGCGTGGTGTGGACAGGCAGACAGTTCATACGCAGGAGCTCCGAATTGCACAGCTGGACTTGGGTGATAGAGCTGAGTTCGGTTGAGAGTTACTTGAAAACGGGGCTCCCGCCACCACTCATTCCTCGTGACATCATCATCCGGCTTACCTTTTCGCAGAGCAAGACACAAGACAAGGTTTGGAGTGAGGGGGCGGGAGGGGAGGAGCAGGCAGGGGGGGAGTGGGGGAGGCGCATGCGATGCAGGAGAGTGACAACTTCCTTTTCCAGCTCACATCAAGACGCATATGCGACGAGATCGACCGGATTCCTGTCACGCCCGACCCTTGATCACTACGAAGGTTTTCCTAGAGCCATGCACAGTCACTGGGGCGTGCAGGCTTCTAGCTGACGTCGTTCAGATTCATCACGAAATTGGCATCAAAAACGAAAGGCTGTTCAGAGCGCGATTCTCAGAAATGCGCGCTGTGCATGTGCTATTAATCACGGATCTTCGCTCCAAGGCCATTTGCCCCAAAATCGTCTCAAAGCAGAAGGAGCTCCGGGAAGATCAGATGGCCAAGTGCATCAAGGCACCGGCCGCCGTCGTGCCTTGAGGTCCGACACTCCTGCAATGACACACTTTGCAGGCTTACACTCGGTTCATGATCCCATTGAAGGAGCAAGCACAGGGCTTCAGGACTGGATACTGTAGATGGCGTAGATCTTTGGCATTCTTTGGCACGAACTTATACATGCGTGAGGACCATGGCAGTTGTCCAGAAGGGTGACTTCTTGAGGCCTCGCTGAGAGCGAGCCGTTGAAGGGGCTTTGCTTCCTGCACTGGCCAGGCCTTCGGACAAGCCAAAGCCGCAGGGGAAGAAGACCTACGAGAAACCTCAGGTCAAAGCTTTGAGATGCACTCATTCTGCATACTCTGCACTGCGTGTTGATGTGTCAGCGCGGTGTGAGGCGCTGTATCCAGACACCCAACTGCACGCGAAGTGATCGGAGGCTTTGCGTCTTACTTCTCTGACTGCAGTCGAACCGAGGAGCCTGCTGCATGGAAAAAGCAGTTCATCTGTCGTCCCCTTTCTGGCTGCTTCAGAGCATATTTTTGCGAGGAAAATCCTTCCATAGATCACTGGCCCACAGCTGATCGAGGCGACACCTTGGTAACTACTCGTAGTTGCTAGTACCAATAGGCAGAAACACGTCGATAGGGCCACTGCTGGCGAAAGCACTGTGTAGCCCAACTTGTCGATATGACTTCGGGGATTCGGCTCTTCGACGAGGAGGTGCCAAGTGAAGCCTTTGGCATCGGTTTGTTGATTTTACTTGGACGTGCAGGCATACCTACTCATGGCCAAGTGCTGGCAACATCTGCCGGGAGCCTATGTTGAGCGGGAGCTGCCGAATCCTTTTGGCATGTTTTGCTCATTGATGCATCGAGGTCCGTTTACAGACCGACACTGGAATGCACTCGAGGAAGGTGTGAGGATGCGTCGCGCTTTAGCATCGTCGAGGCTGACGAGGTGGAGCCCAAAGTCATATGCCATTGTCCCAGCGCAAGTGTAGCAGCACAATGTTTTGAGCTTCACGACCCAAGCTTACATGCGGAGGCCTCTCTTGGCCGATGTTTGCGCGTGAAGCCTTCGCCAGCCAAACCTAGCCCCATGTAGAATGCAGAAGGAATTGACTTCGCAGTTGCGACTTGCTGTGACTCATACCAGGGCTCACGTGCTTCTATTGTTCGCTTGGACGGAAGGAACATGTTCCCGTCCATCGATTTGCCAAGTGATCCAGGCATAGCTGTTGGATCGGTGTTGTATGTTTTTTTTTCAACTTCGGCTTAAGTATGACGTCGACCTCATGGCAAACTCCCCGGCATCGCATGGGCTTGAGAGCTTCCAAGAGCTGTTCTGAGATGTTCTGGGAACTGAGGTCCTCAAGAAGTTCCGCTGTTTGGTCGCGTGGTCGCAGAGCGCGAGGGCCAAAACATGCAGAGCCAAGATGAGCCACGGAAAGCGCCGTTGCAGATCGCAGGGAGAGCGAAGTCTCATGACTTGTCAGCTCTTTCGGCCAGCATCAAAGCACAGCCCACACAGCCCTCGCGGCCAGAGTGCAGCGACAAGCCAGTCAGTGACGGCCGTCGCAGACCGCGCACGGTAGCAGATCTGGCCAGATTCTGCAATGACTCTGGCGGATCTGGGGGCATTGATGGCATGGAAGTCATCAAGCGAGCCAGGAAGAAGTACGCCGAATCACTGTCCCAGGCAAGTTCCTCACAGGCATCGTCTGAGCTGCACAGGCCACCAGAGCTCTGGACGGCGATCTCTACGTCTACAGTAGAAGTGTATGTGCATATCGGTACGTGCATGTGCAGGCAAAATGGTTGCACGGCACCACTTGACCTTCGTCAGCGAGCGGCTTTAGCAGACATCATCGAGGACAAAGCGTGCCCTGGTTTCCCACACCTCTCACTCAGCACCTGACTAGGAGCTAAAGATGGACCCGCTGGTGAAGAAATTCTTTTCGCGGCCGGTCAATGTTGACAGGCCGACCGCTTTGCTTAAGCAGGGTGTGCCGACGCACCAGCAGATACCTGTTCAGTCGATAGGCTCTATAAGTTCTCACATGCAAGTATACAGTATGTATAGCCCGGAAATACCTTTGAAATTGACGTGCAAGAGCTTCAATGGCATGGTGTGACTGTGATTTCAATGATTCACCCAAAAAACATTGTCCGGTAAACTATGTGCTGCGGCAAACGAGCAAAGAAGCAACAGAGCCACGATCACGCCGTTCAGAAGTACTGTAGCGATCAGAGCGATGGGATGCAATGGAAGCAAGACGAGCTTGCCGAAGGCCCTGTGACAGCATTTGCTCTGCCTGACAATGCAACTCCCTGCTTGCATCATTCTCGCCAGGAGGTACCACGGGCCCCAACCGCCAGCCCTCTTAGAGAGGAGACTGATCGGTACAGGTTTTGGGCCAAAGAATACCAAGACGTGCTCCAGGAGCCTCGAATTCTGCTGGGCCGGAGGGCGCCGCATCACCTGGCAAATGGGGCTTCGCCTGTCTTGAAGCTCAAGGCATGCTATTGGCATGCTTGTCCAAAGTTGGTTGTCCACTTTCCACCTCCACAGTTCAGCGAGGAACCACTCTTGTCAATGCCTCTGCATCGGCAGGGATTTTGAATGATCTACGTGACACATGTGACTAGCTTATGCAAATCGACCTGGAATACTTGTGACAAGAATCTGTTGGAGTTTGTGAGTCTGGCGAATCATCCGGCTGTCGGGCTGGCAGGAGGAACGTCGCCTGAAAGCAATGGGAGTCCTTGACAAGGAGGAGCTTCTGGCGTGCCTACACCCAGAGTTTCGTGTCGGCGCTCGCACGTCAGGAGGACTTGAGTGCCAGGCGGCTCCCTCGGTTACGATGGTCTCGGCGGGGTCGCCTCCAGTCGCGAGTCGCCGAGGTTCAGCCTGGAGAAGAATCGTGTCTCTGAAACGGAGAACACTGAATGGAGCGACTCAAGCTCATTCCTGGGCGAGGCGGCGGTTCTTTCCAAGTTTTCCAGTGCCTGTATCAATGCAACGCAGGCGTTTCATTCCACATCGTGCAAGCGACGATTGGTCATAAAGGGGCCGCTGAAGGATGCATTTGGCCTGAGCCTCAATGCCATGCATCGGTCGGTGCGACTGCGGTTCGGTTGCAGGCGTTCGGCTGAGGCCGGGACCAACTCTTCTTGCGACGCATTACGCAGTTGCCATGCCATGCGGATCCGCCTTTCAACGCGTCTGGGCGAGGCTTGGCCGAGCGAGAGGAAGACACTACAGTGCTTCCCGCGCGGGGCGCCCCTGTTTGTGCATCTGCAAAGTGCGGTGCACATACGGAATGTGTGTGTGTGTGTGATGTAGGCGCATATGTACCTTTAAAAGGTTATGTGTGTACACACACACACATATATATATATACATATGTGTGTGTGGGCATATATATATATATGTATATATGTGTGTGTATATATATGT
>CAJNJA010028609.1:0-17925 GCA_905231915.1 Symbiodinium necroappetens | reverse complement strand
ATATATATATACACACACATTTGTTTATGTATAGGTGCATGTATGTATATATGCATGCATGCATGGATGGATGGACGGATGTAATGCACGCGTGTGTGTGTGTGTGTATCTCCCTGCGCCCAAGGGACGGTGCATGTCGAAAAAAAGCAAGGGGCACAAGGGACGTTGCAAGTCTTGCGCCAATGAAGACACTTGCAACGATCTGTATCATGAGTCTGGACCATCTCCCTGAAGCCCAGCCCAAAGTGGAGAGCAAGTTGAGATAAGCCTTTCTCTTGACCTCGAAGGCTGCTTTCTGGACTCTGTTCCCAGCTTCTGGTGATAGAGCATCTTGTTGTCATAAGCCACGCTTGGAAACTCGTTAGGGTCATCGTCGTCATCAGGGTCGCTACTGTCATCACTGCTGTCGTCAGATGGATTTTCATCTGGCTCTTGGTCGTCGTTGGGTGGTGGGAGTTGGGACGCCAACTCTTGTCCCTGCTTGGGTTCCCAAAGTTGCACCCAAAAGCTGTTGCTTCGTCTTTGCGCGTCAGTATGTTGCGCAGACAGGTGATTGAAGAGATGTGATAAGGATGACAAGTGCCACTTTGCACATGTCGGCATGCTATGCTTTGGCAAGCACCCAGCTAGCAAGTGCCCCCAAGCAGGCGCCGCCGTCCAAGGCGGATGCGCAGCGTGCTCAGGCTCCCAACTGACCCACGACCCGGCTCCGCCGGATGCTCCCCCAGAGGCTCTGTCAGCTACTCCCCCAACAATCCCCAACACAGCGTCCGCTACATGTCCTATGTACCTTTTCGCGGGCACGCCCCTGAAACTAGACAAGGCTGAAGGCCTACAGCAACTTGCCTCAGCGTGGGCACTATAATGGCACTTGACGTGTCAGGTTCGCGCTTGTTTCATGTGTGGCGATGCCCTCACAACAAGCAGAAGAGTTCAACCACATTTCTTGCTTTTTACGATAGAGGACACCAAGGCACATTTATCGCAAAGACCTTCTCAAACGTTGTTCATTATCATTGCGAACTTCATTCGTTCAGCTGCAGCAAGTGTTTCAGCAAGTACGTGGCAGCGCAATTGGCAATCAAATCTCTCCTGTTCTGGCTGACATTGCCGTTATTTTCATCGAGCAAAACAAGGTGGGAAGCAAATCAAGATTCGTTTCGTCAACATCATGATCACGTTTCACTTGCCGATACGTTGATGGTGTATTCAGAACAGACCAACCATTGTCCATGGATCTTGAAACTTTGTCAGCGTGTAGAGCTTCAAGAAGTTGAGTCTGGTGAGTTCATGGGCACAATATTGCATCCAGCTGTGCGACGTCTTGCTTTCATCATTCCGAAAGAGCCACGCCAACTTAAAACGATGAACTCTGCAGGAAGCGAAAGGCAAAAGTTGGCTGCAGTCAACAGCAGAGTTTACGATGCTCCCGTCCACAGTCCCTCCAAAATTTTCAAGAGCACGGAAGAAGCTCTGGCCAGGCTCAGGAGGTTGCAAGACACAGCTGCGAAGAATGATCTAATAAATCAGAACACCTGTATCTGAATGATGTGTTACCCCTTCACAGGGGCAGCTGCATGTGTACCACCCTGCGACCAAGGGACGGTGCATGTCGAAAAAAACATTCGGTGCAGGGGACGTTGCAAGTCTTGCGCCAGCGAAGACACTTGCAATGATCCGTGATGGCAGTTGGGATGCCAACTCCTGTACCTGCTTGGGCGCCCAAAGTTGCACCCAAACGCTGTTGCTGCGTCGTCTTTGCCCCTCAGTATGCTGGGCAAGCAAGTGATTGAAGAGATGTGATCGGAGGAATGAAACTAGCTTGCTAACCCATGGTATGGCGTCGGTCATATTGAGGGTCATTCGAAGTGTGTGTTTGTGAGTGCGTCGGTCGGTGAGAAAGACAAACAGAGCTTGTGACGAGGCTCTGCAGCCCGGAGGCATCCGCCTCGACGACTTGCTACTAGGACACCCGCTTGGGAAGTTCCACCGATCGACAGCTTGCCGAGCAACCGGTGCTGTGGTGTGGGAAAACAGAAAAGGAGTGAAACTGGCATGTTTGGCGTACACTGATGATCAGTCCTGATCTCAGCGATGCGAATCGCAGACAATCAGAGATCAGAAAATGGCGTCGTTTGCAACGAGGCGTGGGACTCTCGAAAGCCTTGGTGGCACGCGGAAGGCGATCGAGATGATCGCCGGAGGGTAGCAGCCCTGAAGTGCCAGGCCGACTTCCCACTTTTGCCCTGTGGCCTTTTCATGAGGCCCGAGCGCGCACGGCGACCCCTGTCCGAGATCTTGCAGGGCTTGGGCTACACGGTGGACCGGATATTTTCCCACCTCTCACTTTTCGAAAGTGTGAGGACTGCACGGGCCCTGGGTATCGTGTGTCACTGCACTTCACTTCATTCCCGCATTGCTGGCTCATTCTTTGACAGACTGAGGTTGATGCCCATGGGTTCATAGCCCACAACGAGCAGGATGCATCAGCGAAGATTGATAGAGATTGTTAGACCGTCCGTTTCTCCAGGATGTGGTGATCTCCTACAGAGGGACCACGGGAATCGTGGAATGGCTGACGGAGTGCCACTGTTGTGCTGCGACAGTCTCGGTGCAATTCTGCGAGCATTCATGAACATTGCGAGCTCTGGACCCGTGATCAGAGCCGTGTGTTGTGCTTGGCAAAGTCGTCCTCGGAGACCGAACCAGCTTCGATAAGAAAGCTGCCACCTGTCCCGGCCTGCCTGCTCCCGGAACATGGACGCTGGAATCAGCGTCGGACTCGTGGGAGGCATGGCACTTGTCCTTACCCGCTGGCTGAGGCCAACCAAGCGACTGCCAAGGTCCCAAACAAGTGCCTCTCTCGACTTACTTTCTTTGCTTCCGCCCACCAAAACATCGCCTATAGAACCTGCCTCCAAAACATCATGACTCCCCGTCATCTGTACAGCCAGCAAGTACACTTAGACTTAGGGAAGGGTGCGGCGCACTTCAAATGTGTGGGAAAGCCTCTGCGGCCTTGAAGCCGATACTACGGTGTCCTGCAACGATTTTAGTACACTCCGTCAGCCGGAGGCTTTCTTAGCAAGCCAAAAACAGCCAACCGACGATAGGACGCAACGCTCGCTTCGGTCAAGCTGGCTCGGTTCAGAGGCATTCAGAATGCTTGCTGGACCTGTGCTCATGGAAGGACGAGGAAGGGCCAAAGGTGCGAAGTCCGCGACTCCGAAACACGCGAACGCGTTGAGGTGCGGAAGGAGCTGAGAGGCTGCGCAGAAGGGGAGTGGGATGGAGTGGGCGCGGGAGTGTTGCGCGAGCTCATCTGGTGTCGGCACGTCAGTGATCGTCAGTGTTTCGGTTTTCACCGAGTGCGAGGATCTGGCCGCCAGTCCAACACCCTTCCAACCACATCTGGACCAGGAAAGGAGCAGCTGCTTTCCTGCAGGCCTGGCATCTGGGCGTAGCAGCTATAGCAAATGCCTAGCACTGCATGGAGCTCTCCCTGAAACAGGCCGGCAGTCATTTCCGCAAGCTCATCAAGGGTTCTATGATGCATTTCTGGTGCAGGGCTTAGTCCACGATCAAGCAACGAAGTGCCGCAAGCAAGCTGTCGAAGGCATCCGTGTGCGACATCAACCAAAAGCTGATGCCACAGCTTGGCACTCAACATCACTCAACACGTCAACGAGTCTTCAACGAACGCAACACATTCGGCATGTAGTTTATCTGCGAAGCACTACTAGTACAAAGGTTTGACTTGCTAAGAAGCCCTTCGACGTGAAGCCTTGCCATTCTTGCGGAAGGCTCCGGGATACATCACGCCCAAAGCGGCTGATAATCGTCCCTTCCCGAGTTTGAAATCGTCGCGTTGCACAGCAGTGCTTGCGAGTGAAGCTGCTTTCGTCCAGTGTCCTAGTAACCTTGACACATATGTCGGAGAGGCCCAGCCCACCAAGATATCTCCACGTTCTACTTCCAGAGGAACTTGGTCCAATTCATTGGCCGGCTGCGCGCGCGCACGGGAAGTAGGTCCAAGGAATGGACTTCTGCGAACGTGTGTTGCAACGGCCTTCGGTGATTGACGATGTATCGCAGGGTCGGGTTGCACACGTGCTGCAGAACATTGCAGAACTGATGGGGTATGATGGGGCTGTGGGACCTGCATGGAGATGCACCTGGTTGATCTTGCCAGCTGTGCTTGTCTCAAGCCTCAAAATTTAGCCCTGCACTCCTCCCGATACGCTCTTGCATAGGTAAACTGCAACAGATGTCGCTACTTGTTTCATGGTCACTGCTACACAACTTGTTCCGGCCTCTGAAGGCTCGCGCAGTTACCCAAAGCACAAGCTTCCATCGGCAGCCAGGGCGGCCCTCTTTTGCACACCCGCTCGAGTGTTCAATTGAAGGCGAACAATAGGCTTTCAAATTCAAATAGCAGCGAGGAGCCACTGATGCCGATGATGCTTGGATATGCTTGGTTTCGGGTGACCCGACAGTAGCCTAGATGCCAGTTGCTCGCATCGTGGTTCATCTTGCTTTGCGGCCAGAGTTCAGTGCAACCTGCAGCAGCTACTCTATACTTGTTACGACTTACTGCACCCTCCACAGACGAGCCAGACATGCGCTGCGTGAGTTTGGGTTACTGGAGGAAGCGACCCAGCGTCCCAACAATTTTTTCTGCATGTGCACTCAGGATCCCAGCAGATAACAGCTAACAGTACCTGCGTTTTTGGATTGTTTCGGGCATTGTTTTGTATTGCTTTCTGCTTGGCGACTCTCTGCGTACCCAAAAGCACGACATTCTGGATCTGCATGCCGACCCGCAAGTACAAGTGTTCGAAACTGCTGTTCATTCTGGACCTTATACTATCAGAGCCTGAGACGGCTACCCGCTACCCTAACAGGCAGCGGTGCAAATGACCCAACCGTGGCGGAGGGAGGTAGCGGCGAGAAGGTACTGTACAGTACTGGGCATCTCGTAAGCTGTAGCTGCAACAGGTATTGTGCGAACGAATCCCCGTTCTCGTATATTCGAGGGCAAGTGTGACGCCAGCAAGAGCGGAAAGCCCAGTTTTGCCGTTATACATTGATGTGGTTGAACAAGCTCGCACTTGGATTGGTGTCGCTCCACCCTTAGGGTGTGCAACCGAACATATTTGCAAACATTGCGTGTAGATATCTACAGACAGGACCTCACGTCCTTCTCGTTGGTTTCTGGAGCTGAGGTCGTCATCGATAGGGATAGTCGGAGGCTCTCCTCTGTAACTGTCAGAGGCCTAAAGTCGTTGGTTGTGCAAACACTCGAGAATGCACACTCCGGGATGGACGACGAGGGTCCTTGGGCTCAATTGTTCTGTACACTATTCCAATCAGAGATTGGAGCTCGGTGCCGGTACCTCCAAGCAACCTGCTCGACGATTGAAGAAGGGCGATGTTGCTGAACACATCGAACAGCCGTCGCTACGCATGGGGTTCTTTTAAAGAGACTTGGTGACTAGTCATTGCAGTCGTGCATCATGAGTGAGCGGTGCACGGCCCCTGCCAAGGCTCATGACCCCTGCTTCTGTTTTGGATCTACTTCCCGTTCCATGTTGCCCCGACTAGTGCATCGGCAGGTAGGGCATGCTATGATTCGGGTAAATTGCATGGATTGCGTGCAGAGCGGCCAACTTCCACCGAAGCACCCCTCTTGGCAAAGCTCCAAGTGAGTCACGCCGACTAGCAAGTCTAGGATAATGACGCAAGACTGCGCTTTGGCAACTTCGCGCCACTGGAAAACCAAAGAGCCATTTCGTCAGGGCTCGCGGTCGTGGCCACGACATCGCCTGCATGCATCAAGCAACGCAAACACTCGCGGATACACACGACTGACCTCCAAACTCAACTCTGGTAGCCGTGCATCTGTCCGATTTGAAGATACACCCTAAACACAGACGAAGGAGGCCATTAGGACAGCGCCGGAAGGATCTCAACTGACAGAGTCTGCAAGAGAGCACTTGAAGATCACTGCATTTGCAAGGTTGGACACAGCATCGGGGGCGCCATTGCAATGGGAGCACTTGGCTGCACGTCTGCACCGCGACCTTAGTCCGGCGGATTTTTTTACGGTGCTATTGCTATTGTGAGTGCGCAGCTCATACGCAACGGTTCAGCTTGTGCTAATACGCATTAATCACAACTTGGTACGATCTTCGTGCTACCCAGTCGAGGCTACTTATTGCAGGCATTCAACTTTGCCGCATCTCCGCGCCCAAGCTGATTTTGTGCACGCTTTTTACAGGTTTTGTTAAGCATGTGTGATCCCGGTTCTCGGTTCACCNNCCCCCCCCCCTTGGTATCCCCCCCGGTTCCAGACACACCAAATCCCCGTGACTTCCTTTCCCAAACGCGGAGGAGTGACCCACCACAAGCAAACCCAAGCCCACAGCACGTCACGGGGGGTGACCAAACTCCCGGGGTTCTGGCTTGCCGGTATGAAGCGAAGCAATGGTATGTAGTTTTGGATCTTGTGGGTTGTCCAGAGCAGAGCCCGAGCTATCGCATCAGTCTCATGGTGGGCTGCCCATGCAGTTTTGAGACGCTCCCTTATCAGTTCACTGCAAGCTCGAAGCTTCGGTGACAAGCTGAGCCTTTTCGCATCGACTTCCGAAGGGGACACTTGGTCCCAGCCGTCTCGCATGGGCCTAGTCTTAATCCAGTCCGCAGACTGAGCGATTTGCATGCTGACAACCTGCGAATGAGGCACCGAATACTGTTCGTCAGCATCGGCCAGCCTCGCTTCGGGGATGAAGTCTTCGCGGCTTGGATGGACAAACAGGTCGGTGCACTGCGACGTCGGGCTCCAAGTTGGATCTCAAACTGGAGCCGTGTCTTTTGGATGCTTTCTGCTCAAGAAGCACAAGAACCTGGGCCAGTCTCGACTGGGGGTCGGGCGGCTAAGTACGCAAGCAGGCGGTGGTTTCGATAAGCGGACAACCGAATTAAATCTCAAAAAGTCTGTTCGGTACGTTTCCGGTTTTTATCTTTTTCGGTCTTTGCTCTTCTCGAACTTCTCTGTACTTTTAGTGGTTTTCGGCTTTTCGCGTTTTTCTCCGCTTTTCGAGCTTTTTGCTGACTTTTCGCGGTTTGCTGCGCTCGTCACTTATCGGTGCTTTCCTTGATTTTAGTCTTGTCTTGTTCGCGCTTTTCTGCGATTCTTCAAACCTATCCCACGGAGCTATACGCTATGCCTCGGCTAGGGAGACTGGGCTCGCAGCAGCAAGCCCAAGGCTAGACAAGGGCTAGGGCTGGATAAAGGTCAGAGCTGGTGGGGCGAGGTTTAGGCTAAAGGTAGGCACGAGCCTGCTAGGCTAGGGGTAGGCTTGAGGCAGCAGCAATACGAGCAGTAGTCGGTAGTGGCGGTAGTATTCAGCAGAATCGAACTTGCGAGCAGACAGGCCTATTGGCAAAAAATTGCTGAATTTCATTGGCATTTTGGCTGATTTTTCAGGTCAGGCGAACTCATCAAGTGTGCTCTTTCAATGTCTTTGACCATTCAGGGCTTTTCCAACGAACATTAACGTAGTCCAAACAACTGGAGTTTTGGTTTCGGAGCCGCCCAACTGTACATTTCAAGCTGTGTTTCCATCTCGGTTTGTCCAAATCACCCAGGGCATGTTGCTGCTGCTTTTGGATGTGTTGGCTGACGTTTGAAGGGTTTGGGAAACGCCGACTTTTGTTTGGGTACAGCGCCTGATGTGCGTGAAACATTTCTCTTCAATACCCTCTTAGGTGCTTCCACGTAGTCGCCCCCAAATCGCCCCGTTTGGGTTTGCGGCATTCAAACGTTGATTACCTGCCATCGCGACCTGAAAGTTTGAGACTGGTGCGGCAGGGCATGCGATACTGTAAAGTTTGGGGTGCGACATGGCACGCCCAGCATCAGGGAGAAATCGCGTTGAACCCTACCTTGAGTGTTTATTGAATTTTCAATGAATGGGTCGGGATATGTTTGACAGTGCCTAGTGTGAACATGTCATCGCCGCCGAAAACCACACTGGCAAGGTATGAACCTTCGGGGTCTCAAACAATGTGTGCAGAGTGGCAAAGCCTTGTTGTTGGCGGTGTTGACCCCTCATTTGCGTTCATTCCATCGAGGTCGTGGCAAATGCTGCGCGGTGCGATTGGCGAATGATTGCGATGCAGTGCCGACGGCTCCCTCGATGCAAGGTGGTCTCGTGCTCAGTGAAGCATCGGAGCCTGCAAGGTAGTTCCAAAACACTACAGTCTACAGTCACGACCGTGATAGTCTCGTACCAGGCTATCGCCACGCAGCAAAGCTCTGCCTTTTGACCAGTGAAGGTGACTTGCTGGTAGGCCCAGAGGCGAGCCAGCTCGCACTGTGCCCGTGCCCTTGCCTAGGCACTCGACATAGGCACCTCTAAGCTTGGACTCCGCAGGTTGAAGAGCGAGATGGCAGCATGGCTGACGGAGTTGACGAGCACCGGACAGACAACTACTTAAACTTGCTGGCCAATGTGACAGCATGAGAACTGTGACTGAGTGTGGCTGAGTGCACATCCGGCTGCGAGTCGGAGCTGTTCCATGCGTTAGAAGTCTGGTTCATCCCAGCCGGCGCTTCCATCCTGTCAGGTGGTCTGCAAATTTTGTGCTGCCCCGGGCCCTGGGCAAGAGCCCCAGGCGTCGCCTACCCGGCAGTCCTCAAACTTATCGGTGCTTCGCTCGATGTTTATAGTTTAGAGCATTGGTATATTTTCAATTAATGAATTTGTTTGTGCCGTGCAGCACTTCGCCCAGCAGTCCAGAGACCAGGCGTTTGCATGTGCATTTGCATGAGACTGGCCCGGCGAGACATAGGCTGCCCTCGCCCTCACCATCCATGTGGTGATAAAAGCACTCGTGATGAGGAGGGCAGAAGCCTTTTACATGCCTCAGGTCTGTCCTCGCGATTGTGGCTTGTTGATTCAATTGCGTAGGATGTCCACAAGACTGCAGGGAGCCGTGCTTGGCCCCGAAGCGGCAATCGCGCAAAGGAGATGAATGTTTCAATTGTACAGCAAACATTTAAAAAAAAGGAGCAGGTCTCTTGCAGCTTGCCACTGTGGCGCCAACGGATTCAGACCGAGCGGCCCGTGGGGCACAAAGCAGAGAACTACAAACCTGCACACAGGTATCCAGATTATCTGGACAAGATCAAGCCGAACCAGCCGATGGATTTGAGCAGCGTGATGTCCAACTTGGATGCCAATAGGCGAGGCAGAGACAGACATTGTGACTCGCCCTGTGAGGATTCACTCTGGGCTCAGACAGGTACAACGATCTTGGCAAGTTTGTCAACGACGTGAACATGGTGTGGGCGAATGCCTTCAAGTGCGCCGTGTTGAAGCTGTCGGAGCTGCTTTAGGATACACAGGTATAGGTGATAGACTACCTACTAACCATTGGCTCTAGGTCTGCTGGGGATTCCATCCTGGTGCTTTCGTGCACTCCTTGCATGTGAGTCGTTTGACAGTAGATCTCGGTCTCCGGTCTTGATGTTGTGCTGTGGCTTGTTTCTTCTGTGTTTCTTCGAAAAAAATGAAAGAGCGGTGCGTTCCTTATGCTCTTCATTCAATATTCAGCGGACAACACAAGAAATCACCCCGCACATCGCCGCACTTGGAGCACTGATTATTAATCATCTTGTTGTTCCCGGTTTCGGTCTCTAGTTACTTAGTTCGTGCTTCTTTCCTGTAGAAACACGTGTTCACACGGCTCACTGTAGAAACACGTGTTCACACGCCTCACTTGCATTTTTAAGTCAAAGGATGCACTCACTACCACGTTCCCTGAGCTTTATAATGTAATAAGCGGGAGGAATGAGCGAAAGGAAGCACGAACGTGAAGGGAGAAGGGAAAAAGACCCAGATTCTTGACAATGCACGAACACACATTTCTCTTGGTTCATCGTTCCATTTGTTTCGCTTCACAAGAAAGATCTGAGCTTTTTTTCGGTTCGCTCTCGCTCATACTGTTTAAAGGTTGAAGTTTGTGAAAAGGAACGAAATCTGACGTCTGCCACGTGCACAGGTACAACTCGGAGAACACACGTGCATATCAAGCAGCCCTCCGAGCACAGAAGCAATTCTCTTCTAGGATGCAAGGCCTGGAGCGCGCCCTGGCATCTCTGACTCTCTAGGCCTCTAGGCCTTTGCTCTGGTACCAGGCTTGGATCGGGACAGCCGGAGATCACGGCGCTCCAGAACACCAGTGCGCCAGTGAATGCTACTGAATGGGGTGTTCGGTGTTTGGGTTTTCACAATGGAGACAAGACTCTGCTCGAGAGCCGATGATCTGGTGCTTCTTCGAGACGCTTTCGGGTCAGAACTTGCGATCCTTTAAGTTCCATTTGGCTTAAGAGACACGTCTTGCCCCTCTCAAAGCACAGCAGAAGGTGTGTCACACTTCAGATCAGAAGGTGACTCACTGGAAGCAGTTAGGTTTTGCATGAACGACTCCATCTAATTTGCTTGGGTGGCTGCAATGATTCAGTATGTGACTGCCTTCTCCAGTGGACTTCCAACATCATTCGTTTTTGGCGGAGGCACCTGAGCTTCGGTGAAATCAGCTGAATGCAGAACGCTGGCATCGACAGCGAATTCGATGGCGAGTTTAAAGCAACGTCTCACATCTAGGCATAGCTTCGCGGCTTGGGGTCGCAGCTGCTTTAATCTAAGCGCGGCATGTCGAGCCGTGGCGGTAGTTGTGATTCGAAACAAGATGTACAACGCAGAGCTTCCCATGATCCCTTGCTGCCTTGAAGTCCCCTTATGTTGTTATGCTGTCCTGTGGCGACATGCGGACATGTTGATGTGCTGCTTTCCTGGCGCTTGCATTGAGAGGTGAACCGGTCTGCTTCGCAAAATCGCGTCTGCATTCTACGCTGTTCGAGGGGAAGGCAGACTCGAAAGCGACAGTGATTCGCTGCACAAAGGTTCCGTGCACACTACGGCATTAAGGATTCACTGGATGAATGCCCCTGATGTTTGACTCTCAAGCTGCTTCTATCGGGGCCTGCCGCAGCATGGCACCACAGCCGAGGAAGGGCATATGTTGTCACAGAAGTGGGAGTGCTGGATGAACCGCCAGGCGCTCTGTTTCCCTGCACAGGCTTGTTCCTGCACGATATGACTCCGAAGAGGTCGGATAGCATTTTTCTGACACTGCAGAGACCTCATCGAGACCTCTGGACCGCCAGGAGTCAAGCCAGTCAAGCCAAGCCCCAGCAGAGGCCGAGCTTGGACTCGGGCCAATGATCTAAGAAGTCACCTCTCTCGCTCTCGCTCTCTCTCTATCTCTCTCTCTCTCTCTCTCTCTCTCTCTCTCTCTCTCTCTCTCTCTCTCTCTGGCTTTTGGCTTCTTCAGTTACAGCATTGTGTGACATGAGATCCCTCATGTCTCGTATCAGGGTGCCGCTGCCCCGGCGGGCCGTCAAGCTCCCGTGCAGGCAAGAGGTCCGAATTTCAGCGACCAACTCAAAAACCAACAACACCTCAGTGCCTGTAATTCTTTGCCAGGGCCTACTCCCAGCCCGCTGCCCCATTGCCTTCCAACTTTAAATTGGTACCTGGCAGTGATTGGGCCATGGCCTGCGCAGTTCAACAGGCTTTGGGGATGCATGTGGAAAAGCCTGGCCAAACCGGAAGACACAAGACGGATTTCCGAAGCTTCGCATTGACTTGGCTCAAAGGCATCAGGCTACCGCTTCGACGTACTGTTTGTGTCCAGTCTCAGGGTCGAAGTTCGACCTACTAGTAGCTGAATCCTAAACCGGAGTTCGTGAGGGTGGCTCCGCCGAGCATCGGCCAGCAGGCTCCAGGTTCTGGGGAGCCACCGCGAATCAGCTATGAGTTGTTGCAGCACACTTAAAACGATACGGCCGCATCACTCAAGAGTCTAAAATTTTCCAAAAAATGAACATGGATATCACGACCCCAGAAGCGAAGGAACAGCACACAATTGGTCCTATGGCAGTGGCATAAGTGGGGCCTTAGAAAGAAAAGCCGCTCTAATGCCGAAATGGCGTGGCAATTTTGTAGCCGTCCTGCGCGCTGTTAAGACTTGGTTTAACTACATGGTTGCTGGGGTTCAGGCCAATGTTGTTGGGTCTGGAGCCCTGAATCAAGGATTTCGTGCCGGGCTTGGGGTTAGCGTGGTCCAAGCCCGAAACCTGACAGCCGTAAGACCTACACCGTAAC
This sequence comes from Symbiodinium necroappetens, assembly GCA_905231915.1. Taxonomy (NCBI): domain Eukaryota; class Dinophyceae; order Suessiales; family Symbiodiniaceae; genus Symbiodinium; species Symbiodinium necroappetens. Next base: position 5,689 of record CAJNJA010028609.1, on the reverse strand, counting down.
ACCCCAAGTGCAAACTGCTTGCTACGTGAGCACCCGTGGAATCCTCGCATCAGCGGCGACGCACTTCATGCATGCGCAAGTACGAGGGTATTCTGCAAAGGCCAAATTAGGGAAACCGCTCGCTGTGCGAACACACGTGGAATCCCACCAGTGTGCAAAGTTATGTTCCTGGACTTTTGCGTTCAAAATCCTTGCGTTCGCGACGCACGGCACGCACGGCTATGGAAGGGGTAGGTGCTTAAATATTTTCGTGTTCTGCGTCGCAGTCGCCCTCCTGGCGTCCTCGACGCATGGTACAACCGCCTCCGTCACTCACTCGCTCTCTCTCACACACACACACATACGGCTCACATACGGCTCACACCACAACTGGCGCGCTTTTCACAAGCACATGCATTAACCGCGTCTCGACTTGTGCGCGCGAAAAACATGTTTATGCACACAGTGTACCCACCAACGAGTCGGAGACATTGCCCTCATCTTCCTCCGTGATAGACTGCATGCTGTTTTCGCAGTTCAACAGAAGTTGCACATGCAACTTCCGCAGCGATGCACACTCCGATCTCTCTCCGCGTGCACAGGCATGTGGCTCCGTCTGCTGCGGCAGCGCAGACAGACAGACAGACAGACAGACAGACAGACAGACAGACAGACAGACAGACAGACAGACACACAGACACACAGACAGACAGACACTGAGACACTGACAGACACTGACAGACAGTGACAGTGACAAACAGACAGACACACACTCACACACACACATACATCATACACACACATCATTATCCGTGCGCAAGGACATGTGAATATGTCTGCGCGCGACACATATGGACATGTATATTATAGCTAGAATCATCGAAACTGCCGAGTGTTCTTGCGCGAATACACTTGGATTTCGATCTCTCCGTGCGTTCTCGCGCCGCGAGCGCACTTGCATGGACCTGCGCAAAGAGTCATGTGCATGCAAACAGACTGCTGCGTTCTCACGCCACGAGCACACTTGGATCTCACTCCATGCCCAAAGAGAAGCTCATGCGAAAACACTGCTGCGAACTCGCACCGCCCCAGGAGAGATGACTTTAAATTGCGGACGCCAGTTCCCGTTTCTACAGCCACGCGCACACAGGTCCCTTACGCTTTCTGGAGCCCGTAATCCGAAACTTGAAAACCGTGCCTTTGCTTTGTAGATTGTAGACCAACGACAGTGTGATACGAAAGGTCAGCGCATTGGAAGTCAATGTTAAGCAGCTCTCCGAATCCTGGAAGACTCAGACAGATGAAGCTGCTAGCTGGATTTGATCCTGGCAGGTGATGTTCGAGCAGCGTTTGGTATCCTGCGAGGTTTCCATACCGCAGGCCCTGGGCCTTGAATCGCCCGCATCCTTTCCTCACTGTCGAAATAGGGGAACCGTGCCTGGAGGTGCTCGAAGCCAGTGCGGAAGCTCTTTGCAAAGCAGCAGGGGTCGACGAACTGGTGAAGCTTTTCGATCGGTCCATGGTTGTCCTGGATATTGGATTCGCACCATGGAAAGCCACCCTTCTTGGGACGTTCTTCGATGTCGACAAGGCTCTGAAGGACAACTTCCTTGGTATCATGCTGGAAATATGGGAGCATGCGTCTACACAGACGGAGCTAGACGAAGCTGTGAAAAGCCAGATCCACTTCCATCTCTCCATGAAGGCCAGAGCGGCTGTTGTTTGCCCTCCCGAAACCCAAGCCCTGAACCCTCGACAAAATAGACTATAAGACCCCAAGCACCGAAAAGAAAGCTCCTTTGCAGCATGCTTCTCACAGGGATGATAAACTGACTACTTGTAGAAGGTCTGGGGCTGCTTAGGGCTTCAGGTTCTGATTTGGGGGCTCTTGTGATCGCATGAAATCGGTCGAGCACTTAGAATGCCGACTGGCAGAGCAACAACAAAGACCAAGTGCTCCTCTTGTCGTTTGTGCAAGACGAAATGCAGGAGGTTCTTCCCGGCAAACAGCATTCAGCTTCCACTGCCCAAAGATTTGCCAAGTCGACATTTATGCCGCCGTGTCGGCACCGCTCAATTGCAGGATGCGGTCGGAGACGGCGCTGGTCTTGCTCATGTTGCGGTCATTGAGGCCCCGTACGCGAAGCCCTAAGCAACAGAGTCATGGGGGCACGAGCCGAGAAGCCGTGGAGAAAAGTTCACACTTCATACGTACCTAGGATAAACTGGAACAGTGCTTTGGAACGCCCTCTCGTGAGAACTTGGGACTTTTTGCTAGGAGGAACCCGCGAACCCTCAACTGCTCGCTGAAACCGAAATGAAACCCGTGCCCGTGAACCCACAACTCCCACCGAAATGGAGAACGCAGTCGGAAAAATGCGGACGACCACGGACCCCTGAACCCTAGCCCTAAACTCCCTCCAACGGAATAGTGAGCCAATTAGGAAAAGTGTGGGCGAACAGCACACTCCCTGCACCGATATGGTAAACATGCGGCTCATCTATGACCACGATCCAGTGAACCCCTCAACTCCCTCCACCGAAGTGGTCATGCTGCTTTGGGGTTTCGAATTGGGGGGAGAACCTGCCAACGTTTACCTACTTTGAGAAAAGCGCGGGCGAACATGAACCCGTCAATCCGCGAGTGCCTGCCCCGAAATCATGTACCCGTGACCTTTTTCTAGAACAAGCACGGACAAACACCAACCCATGAACCCTTTGTCAGCGGCTTCTGTCTAGGCACTGCAAAAGGAAGAGAAGAGCATGCTGGCAAATGCGCCTGCCATCAGTGAAGGACGCCGGGTATGGGGTTTCGGGGTCTAAGTTTGTTTGCGGTGGCCGTAGAACGATTTCCTGGAAGCCGCATGCTGCTTGCATCTCTCAGCCCACAGCCCGACTTCAAACCAACCAAGCCTTATGCTACGATAACCTGCCTTTTGAAGGATCCGTGGAATTATGTCAATGTGTCACATGCTTCTTTTGGTACCAGTGCTGATAAGGCTCCATTTCGCGTAGAGTCACTACAGCCCTGATCTAACTAAGGGCCACTTGACAAAGGCCTTTCTATGCAGAGCTTACCCAGGCAAGGTCCGAAGAGTCGAAGGAGGTGCAACAGATTCCTGGATCCGAAATCCTATGGCAACATCCTTTAAGCCGTCAACATGAAAGCTCCTACAAGCCCATACCAAACGAACAGTCGCTAGACCCAATCTGTAGCAATCACTAGTTACTAGACCTCTACCAATTTCAATCCCTACACTCTCCTCCTCGGCAAAGGACGGGCGATAGGGGAGGACACGGAGAAGGCGAAGTCGCAGGCCGGAATTGACAGGGAGTTGAAACGCAGTTGAGGTTACCATACTGGTTACACTGAACTTTGAAGTTTAATCAACTTACACTACGGAAAAAGTTCTGCGAGGGAAAGGAGCCTTTTCTAAAATAAACGAAGCATACATATGTATTTCGATGATGGCAACTTCAAGTATGAGCCGAAACAAGAGCCCTAGAGTTTCGGGATTCGGTGCTCCGGGATTTACGCGTGTTCTTTTCCAGTTTAGCATCCATAAAGGGGGTTTCGGGCGACTCCGCTCTTCCTCACGTTTCCCTAACATTAACTGTATAGAATTTTCTACTACCAACCTCGTTTTGAAGGCATTCCCTGTGAGACCCTACATACATGCGATGATGTACCTACAACACCGAGTCTGAGTCATTAAGGCGGGATGTTGAGGGAGGGGGGATTGGTGGGCTCCCGCCCAAACCTCAAAGTCTTTACTCAAAGTCTCCTACCATCATCTCCGCAGTGCTATTGCCAATCGTCCAAATCCAATATTCAATCCCTCGTCGATTCTCAGCCTTCCCTTCAGGACGTCATATGTTTGCGTTTGGAAACGTGCGGGTTTGTTTCATTTTTGCCGGGCTCCTGAAATGCCTGAAGTAGCCTCAAGCACCAGGCCTTGAACACCAAACCCTTAGAACCGCCTCCCAGGCCGAAGCAGGCCCTATCGCCCCCATTGCCGAGGGTCAGCCCAGTGAAATGCCCGATGAGGTCCGCACGATTCCATGCGGGTCTCGGGTTCGAGCTTGAGGTTGTGCTACTGAGGACGAGGGTCCGAAACAGTTCACCTCAAAAGCATGATACGCAAGGGCCCTTGAATGCACGAGTGGATGTGCCCCATGTTGTGCAAACATGTTTCAACATGCATGACGAACAGGCACCGTCATGAACGGAGGGCGTTGGCACAACATCCTGGCACAAATTGGCCTTCTAGGAACTTCTAGGACCCTTTGATGTCCGTGGCAATGCAATGTTGCAGGCCAGAGAACAAGCAGAACAGGATGTTGAGGTAGAGGAGGAAGAAGCAGAGATGGAAGAGGCGATGGCAGCCATGGCATCGGTTTTGTGTAGTCTGCACGAGTAAGCTGCTGAAGTCGCCCCGCGTTGCACCTCAATGGGGTTCGGCCGCAATGAACCGCGAACCTTGAAGCAGTGTCATTGGTGGTCGGGGTGCCTTTCGGGAATGCGCGCGATGATGGGGTCGCACAAGTACATCGCACATCTTCATGGTCCTCTTCGTCCACAAATCGTCCCATCAGCAAGCAGATCCATGATTGCTTGCAAAGACCGCTAGAAGATTTCGGGCTAGAGATCCATGCTGCGGTCATGAGTTCCGTCACGTTCCTGGAGAGTGTGCTTACCCCGATGAGCCGAAGATAAAGTGAGACGTACTTGTAGACCATGTAAGTATGTAAGCCTTAGGCCTTAGACTAGAGCACGCATGCTTTGAAAGTGCACGCCAACCAGATCCGTCGTGAAGGAAGGAGGGGGAGGCGGTGGGTGTTGGTGTTAGTATGACCTTTGAGGCACAATGCATTCTTCTCTATATTGGCCTTCTAGGGAAGTTCTAGGACCTGTTTCATGTTCGGTGGGGCCATGAGAGCAATGCGATGACGTGCTGCAGGAAAAAGAAGAAGCAGAAGAGCAGGAGCAGCCTGAGGTAGAGGAGGACGAAGCAGAGATGGAAGAGGCGATGACAACGCGGCGTCGGTTTTGCACAGTCTGCACGAGTCTGCTGCTGAAGTCGCCCCTTGGTTTGTCTATACGTACAGGTCGGCCCGTGTTGCAAAGCAATGCGGGTTGCGCCCTATGCGCGTTCTAAGGTTTAGTCCAGTCATCTCTACCAACTTGCTGCATGGAGTGGAAACATTGCCATGGGAGTCAGGTGTGTTTCGAGTCTTTTGGAATGTTCTTCGTCGTACTCTCGTTGCTATCCTCCAGAAGCACGACTCATGGGATGATTATGCACTTGCGCATTCGCCTGGAAGAATGCGCATAATGAGAGGTTCGCACAAGTACATGGCACATTTCGCACATCTCCTTGCTTCCTTGATTCAAGGAAATGTCCCATGAACAAGCAGGTCCGTGATTGCTCGCAAAGTCCTGTGGAAGATCATGGAATTAGCACTGAATTCTGGCATCACAAACAGCACATGGCTTCCGGTTCTTGACTAGCTGTGGCCACACCTAAGTTGCCGACATCGGACATAGTGAACTTTCTGTCTGCGTGCACGCATGCTTTGAATATGCATGCCAACCCGCACCGTGAAGGAAGAAAGAGGGGGCGGCAGTGGGTGTTGGTGTTAGTACGACCTTTGAGGCACAATGCATTCTTCACTATACTGGCCTTCTAGGGAAGTTCTAGGACCTGTT
>CAJNJA010028598.1:17143-31395 GCA_905231915.1 Symbiodinium necroappetens | reverse complement strand
GCATGGGGCGCAGTCGGGCATCTTGGTTGGTGCGTGCCTGTGGGATCTGCGAATGAATTGTGTGTTGTGAACGAATACATCCCCGAGGCTTGTATTGCAGTGGCCATGTGCTGCGTCGATTCGGCGTTCACTTTGCCCCGAAGTGCACGTGGGCACGTTTGCATTTGGTCATGCTTGGGCTGTGTATCTGAGGCAAAGGAAGCTGCAGGTATAGGCTTCGAGGGTGTGAAACCGTATCGTTAGTTCGCAACGGTGGCAAGCTGTTGGGTTTCTATCTCTGCAAGGATTAGCGGCGAAACATAGGGTCCCGCAGCGATACCGGAACAAGACGGAGCAAGACGGAACAAACGGAACAAAACGAAAGGGCACAGAAGGGAAGACGGAAGGAGACGGAACGCAACGGAACACCACGGAACGCAACAGGCAACGAGACGGCACGGAACCCGGAACGAACCAGGACGGAGCGCGGAATGACGGAAAGGAATTGAACGCGGAACGGAACGGAACACAACACGCTACCGAACGAAACGGATCGAAACGGAAAGTGGAGCAGAACCGGAACGCGGAACTAATCGGAGTGTGGAACGGAACGGCATGGGTCTGCGGAACGGAAGCCGGAACGGAACGGAAGCCACGGAACGCGGATCGGAACAGAATGGAACAGACACGGAACACAACGGAAAGTTGAATGGACAGCGGATTTGACGGAAAGCGGGAATTCAAGAGTTCATTCACGACAGTCATAAGGCTTCTTAGAAGGTACTCTAAGAAATGGTGGGAACCCGTGCTCCTGCATAGCTTCGTGAATCGCAAAAGACATCAACACTGCAGCACCTGTCTCTTGCTGCCAAGGACCGTTTTGTGCACTTTGCTGTTGTGTTGCACAGCTGGGTTAATGGATTCTCCGCTCAGTTCTGCGTTTGTGCCGCAGCAGATCAGAGGGCCTTAGGTTTGTAGGTCTCAAGGTTTAGGGATGTTTAGGGTTTGGGGACCCCGTGATCTGATACGTGGTTAGGTGAATAGGGTCCCCGATCCGGTGCGCCTCCCGGCTGGATCCGTTACAACCGACGCTATTAGTGGGTCTACTTAAAGCTGTGGGGAACTTGGCAGGTTTGGATCGCTTGTCCAAGTTCGGGCCCGGTGATGCCCGTGGTGCCAGAATCCATTCTGGGCCGAACAGGCTCGCAGATTTGCGCATGTGTCCTGTTCGAGGTGCTGCACAAAGATCAGTTGATTGGTAGAGTTGCTACGTGCGTGGCTATGGTTGGATGATGGGCCGTCCCCTGATCTCGCTGACGGGCTCATGTTGGGATGAGCTATGTGGATATGTAATGTAGCTGGTTGATGTCAACCAGGAGCGGTTTGCGGCAATTGCAAGATGCAGATCAGGCGGGCAGGGCTGAATTCACTTTTCTCAATTTGGTGCAGCGGCCTTCCTGCTGGTTAGGGGAGACCCTTCACTTCAGCGTGGACGAGATGCCTGCAGGCCACAGCATCAACAAAAGTCGGTAGTGTTGTTGCCACGGTGCTGTGAATTCCCAACGAGGCTGCTTTCAGCATTCTGCTTGGACTTGTCGTTGCTACTTCACAGGCACCTATTGTGCGCCAACTTTCCATCAGTTGGCTCGCCTTTTACATTTGCGTTCTTCTTGCCTGTCGAAGGTGCTTGCGTCCAGATCTCAGTCGAAGAATCTGCTTCAGAAAACTTGATCCGCTAGGCCAGCCTAGCGGGATGTCCGCCAGCTTGCTTGGCTCAAAAGAGGACCCCATGTTGATCCAGATGCGCCTGCGAAGTAACCGTCGCTTGAAGCTGCTGGTTGCCAGGGGTTTGGTATACAAGCATTAGTGGGGTAAATAGAACCAACGTCAAGCTCAGCAGGAAGTTAAGATGATAGATGCGTTGGCCAACATGCAAAGTAAATTTGTCCCGTGAGGCTACGGCTGCTGGCGTGATGAGTGCCAAAATGGCTGTAGTTCCAGAAGGTGCCACTGCAGAAAGCCGACTGGATCATCAGCTCAACCTATTCAGACGCGGTGCTCCACCCGGAAGTGTGCAGGACATTCATCGCCGCGTTGCTGCACAGAACCTCACGGAGCAGTTCGGAGGGAGGTGTAGTCCTAGATACGTGTCTGTAAGGCAAGCATCTTCTTGCGCTGCAGATGCGAAGGGACACTTCTGTTTGGAGCCTGGTACCTCGAAGCTACATCTTGACAAGAGATCCTGCAGATGCCGCTTCAGAGTGGAAGATGTTCCAGCCGCTCGCCCGCACAAGCAGGTTTCAGGTGGTCCCGTGTTCAGGTGCCTAGATTTGCAGCTCGAGGCGGGACTATGAGCTGTCGCAATGCCTCGGGCGCTTGCGAAATTATCTGGACGCGCAGGCGGCAGCATCAACGCCAAAGCGACTTTATGGAATTGAGAAGCCGGCTTTCTTTGCGTACACTTGCATTGCATCACCACCTCGCCGAGAAGGGTTTAAGATTTACTAAAGTTATAAGACAGTTGCATCATATCACATGTTTCAGTCGGCCTCCGGCCAAGCTTAATGCCGTCGCTCAAGCCAGGATGAGCATAACACACATCAAGCGAATCAGTCGTAGCGAACATAACAGAGAAGGCCGAGTCAAGATGATGGACTGGAGAGCACCTTCGACATTTGCAAGAGACACTTGGGAGCCCATATCGCGGACAACCACTTCTGGGAAGGCTTACATCTAAGTCCCATGCGCAAGGCAGAAATGCTCGTGCGGCTTGTTGAGCAGGAGCTGCCCCATTTGCAGCTTGATTTACTCCAAAACAACTGGTGGCTAGCAAAGCCCGTCGATGGTGCGATGGGGAAAGGCATCATTCTTTTTGGTGGACTGTCGTGCGCGGAGGATTTGCAAGTTTCGACCATGCCTTTTTGGGGGCGCATGAGCGATGGATACGTCCTGCAGAAGTACATTGAAAAGCCACATTTGGTGCACATGCCGGGCTTGATTGACATTGACAACAGGCGGGGCCGACATACCGCAGAAGCCTGCGTGGATGAGTGTTACAAGTATAACCTGCGCATGCTTGTTCTGGTGCGTTGGGTCGAAGATCCTTCGGTGTGGGTTTATGACAAGGGCTACATTGATCTTTGTGCGATGCCCTTTGCAGCGGAGTATGGTGCCGGAGTACAGGAAGCCCATGTGTCCAACCTGCCATGTAAGGGAAAAGGAACTGGAGTTCGAAAGCGCATGTGGTCAACGGACACCTTCAGGCAGTATCTACAAGAGTGTGCAGGTCGTGATGTTTGGGCGGAGGAAATAGTGTCCCAAATTCGGACTGCCATTTCGAGGGCACTGAACTGCCTTCTTCCACTGACGACAGGACCTGGATGTAGTAGCCGCGACGATTTCAACTCTACACCACCGGTGCGCCAACCGTGGCGGCGCTTCGGTTTCGATTTTGCATTGGGAACGAATTTCCATGTGTGGCTCGTGGAAGTCAACCACCGCCCTGGAATGAAAGCGCCGAAGGGACCAGCAGGTGAAGACAAGCGCCAACTTTTGGAATCCTTGCTGCTACTTTTGCTAGCGGGTACTGGCTGTTCATATCTGTGTCCAGCTTGTCCGGTTTGAGTCGTAGTTAGGTTGCTTGGAATCGTCATACACTAAATGCGGCATAGCTCAGGAGCATTTCTACGCGGATGAGAGTGAGCTAGAGTGAGCTTTGCGGTTGTGGTTTGCAGGAAACCCGTGATGGCTGTAGTCGCCAGGTGGCAAATTTCCACCGCGTGACCGTCAAGCAAAAGAGACAACGTGACCTGTTGCTGTGCTGCTGTTGTCTCTGGTCAAGGCTTTTTAGAAAGCTTTGGACAACACGTTGATGACATCAGGCAAGAGAGCCCCGTGGTGACTGGGAAGCCAGGGGCTCATTCAGGTGCAGAAGTGCCCTGCGTGGTACCATGCTTTTTTTTGAGGCCTGGTGAGGAGCGGAGCATCAAGGCGCACGCGCGCTTTCTTTAGTGTGCTGTGTGAGAGTACCATGCACTGCCAGGCTCCCACTGCAAACGATGACAATGAGATAGTGAGGCAAAGCACATGCAACGAATCCAGTGGTTCGGTTTTCTTCATGTTCAGGAAATCCCTCGCAGCTTACAACAAGCTTCAGTCGAATCCGGAGTTTTGACCTCAGCGGGTGATTTAAGTGCCAGGTTGCAGCATCAAATCCCTTCCCGACTCCCCAGGTCATTCTGGGATTTGGATGCTGCAGGGCCAGAGGCTGAAGGGTGGGAGCCTCGGCGACTCGATGTTGACGTTTTATAGTTTTTGCACAAGACGCTAATATGAGCTCATATGCCGTTCTTGTGGTCAGGGCATCCTATGGTGTATCGCGAGGAATGATGAAAAACATGCGAGCCGAGGGCTCAACAACCAGGGCCTGTTGTGATGTGGAAGTGCGTGGCGGTGTTGCATCACTGTTGTATCAAGTCAGTTAGTTCTCCGCGACAGCGGCCCAGGCAGCAATGAAAAAGCGGCAAGCGGCCGGCAACCAGTGAGTAGGGCCAGAGACCGCCAAAACCGCCAGCGCAGTCAACGAGGCAAAATCGCTGATTTCAATGGTCCTAGACAAGAAATTAAGAGATTGGACTGGGAATGGCAGAAAATCAAGCTTTTACAGACATTTGCTGAAGGAGATCACAGAACAGGCCGGTGCATGCTGGCTGCAGCAGTGAGCAACTTAGTCCATGGAAGTATGAATCTTTTCTTAGCCATTACTCAAGCTCAGTATCAAGCCGAAGCAAGCTGACCTGTAAAGACCCCAGGAGAAAACCTTGGCAGGATGGTGACTGAGAGATGCCGTGGCCACTCCGTCCTTAGCCCGTCGCCATGGCCGAGATTCGAATTCAATGGAGGAGAGGTTGGAGCCCCCTGCATCCCCTGCGTCAGTGGCCGAAAGTGTCGATAGGAAGCGGCGTGTACACTGCGACTGGCAGCGAGTTAAGCCGTGTTCCATGCTTCCGTGCAATCGGTGGCCTTGGGGCTGTGGTGTTTCTGCACCGACGGCGAAGCTGCAGATTGCATGTGAGGCGTTTGACTCGAAAGCTGTCTGAGACTGCTGAGATGCCAAGGGAAGAGTCCCCAAATCCTGCTGACTTCACAGCAGATATAGAAAGCATTGAATCGCAGATTCGCAGCCTCGATCGTATTCGTGGCCAAGCTGCTGGGACTAGCTTCCCAACAAAATCCAACAAAAGTGGACTTTCCGCCCTGAATGATCTGGAGACACTTGCAGATTCAACCCAGCTGGCAACGGGCAGTTTGCTTCAAAAGGGCAACACCGGGACCAAGGCTTTGGTGGCTAGCATTTTGGAGGAGAGTCATGATGATCCTGAGACTGAGAACTTGGTTTTGTTGAACCTCTTTGAGGATTTGCAATGTGAGCAGCCTCAGGTATTGAAGGTGCCCAAGGACATTGCCCATCAGTTGGATCAGAGGACGAGTGAGGATGAGAAGCCTTTTGCTTTGCCTTTGCCTTGGAACGATGAGAGTGAGAATGCTCAGAGTGCACGTGTCCCCGTGGCAGCCGCCATCTCAGAGATTTCTCGTAGTAGGGCCTCGCTTGGCAAAAGCGAAGCTTTGTTCCACTCGAACATCTCTTCAACTGCGATGCCGACTGCTTCCGCACCGACTTCGATGCCTTTAGCAGAATTGTTGAAGATGTGTGGCTACACATCTGCTCCACTCTTTGGTGAAGGAGGCGTTTCCATTACTGGAGTGGTCGATGTGGCCCAACGTGCATCCAAGGGCGACTTTCTGCTGTTGACCTCCTGTGCAGCTGCTCATGACGGCGCCCTCCTAGAGCAGGCTTTGGAGCAGGGGATATCTGCCATCGGTATACTGGACGAGTCTGACATGTCCCGAGAAGAAGCTGGTAAACTTTTTTCGCGCTTCTCTGACAGAGGTTTACAGGCAGTAGTTCTTCTGTCTTCTGGACTGCCGTCTCCCGCCCATTGCTTGGCCGAAGCCTTTTACGCAAGTAGCCGCGCACAGGCTCCGATGAAACTAATTGGGGTGATCGGTGGCCAAGAGTACGACGTGAGGACCACTGCATGGCTTCTCTTCAAGCTGCTGGAGTCAGCCAAGGGCCCGGCAAAAACTGGATTGTTGAGCGACCGCCGCTGCATGATCGCGTTTCAGAGCAAAGATGTTGGACAGTCACTCACTTGTTGTGCAATACAGGAGCTCTTAGCAGAGATGTCGGGCGCAGGTGTCGGAGCTTGCGTCGTTGAAATTCTGCCGGGTGCCTCTGCTTTCCAAGAAGTTGACTTCGATGTGCTGGTGGACTTGGGACAGACACGAGATGCTCCAGCCGCAGAAGAGCTTCGACAGAGATGTCTCCAAACTTCAAAGGCAGTAGTGGGTCCGCACGAATGTGCAGACAGGGTGCGGGCTGGAAGTTCTTTGGCAACCTACAGGGTAGAAGTCTCGTCTTTTGAAGATGACAAGTCGGATTGGACGAAGCTGACCAAGGCCAAAATCGTTGAGAAACTTGTGGATCTTGGAATCAACGACATCCGACCAGATGCCAAGAAGCCTGAGCTTGTCCAAATGCTGGAGGAGCTTCTCCCCTCAGGCGATGCTGTCGAAACCACCTCCTCAGCACCTCTTTCGCCGCCGGCTTCTTTAAACTGCCTTTGTGGTCGAGCCATACCCACCCCCTCCATGAGACAATGTCACTTAACACTCAGTGGGTGGGGCCTAGAACATGGCCTGAATTTGCCACTGCTAAAAGACACCAGCCCCGCTGCTGTGGCTGCCCTTTGTGCTGCCGGTGCCATCTTACGGTGTGATGACCCGCTGACAGATATTCAAGGCTTGGCCTCAAGACTTGAGGCAATCAACCCGCCTCCAGGAACCTTCGAGATCTTTTCTTCCGAAGACATGCATGATAGTGCAGTCCTTCTGCATGAAGCTGCCTCGCCTCTCCACGTTGAACAAGCGTTGCAGGTCACAAGGTCTTCCATGGCTCATGCCCCCAACATGCAGACTCAGCTGACTGCTGTGTTCGGCTGTGACGGCGAAGTGTCTCGGGGTGACAGGGCCAAGTTTGGCTGGGCCCTTGCAGCGTGCGACAAACTGATTCTAACTTCCGCCAGTCCTCGAGGGGAGCCGCCCATGCAGATTCTTGAAGATATCTTGGAAGCGGTGAAGCAACAGAGGAGTCGCGCAGAGCTGGATTGGAAGGCTCCGCTGGAAGTTCATGTTGTGGCAGACCGTGCTGATGCCATAAAGCTCGCCGCATTGCTGAACCGGGATCAGCAGAAACTGCAGCTGGCACAGGCGAGCCTTGTGTTCGGAAGAAGCTACGACGATGGTTGTGAGGCGGCGGACCAGGAGGGAGCGATCCGAACATGGCTTTGCAATGACCGCAAGATCATAGCAGATTCGCTGCATCTAGCAGAAGGCTTGAACTCCTCATCATTAGAAGACGAACAGATGCCTTGGGGAATACGTCGCGACGGTCAATTCTATCCAGGAAGGTCTTTGCATTGGTCCTATGCGGTGGGGGTGTCCGTCGAAGACCAGGTAGTGGAACGGCTTTAGCTCGTGAAGTGCCGCTGCAGGAAAAGAAGCTACTAGTGGCTTGAGTTCCGCTGGTTGGCCAAGAAGCCTCAGTCTAGGCTCTTCTTGTGTCAGCTCACGCGCCCCCGGGCAGGAATCCATAGGTGTGGTTTCAATGTATTTTTGAAGATTAACCTGGATAATTCGATACTCCTTGTGTTGACCCACTGAGCTTGCCAAGCACGATGGGGAAGCCATGCAGCTGCACGGAAAGTTTACAAGCTTGATCTATTGAATTTCGAGCAGTACCGTTTCTGTGCTGTATTTCGTCTGTGCACAGAGCGCCAGTGCTTGCGGCGTGGTGTAACCTTCAAAGCGGCCCTCGCAGACTGCTCTCCGTTTGAACTGGGGCCCTAAGCCCTAAACCTGAAACCCTAAACTCAAAGCCCTAAAGCAACAAACCCTTTAACCGCCCTGCCAGAGTAAGAGTCGCCGGAGCCTGGGCCTAGACCTGAAGGATTTAGGGTTTTAGGGTGTGGGGTTTAGGGTTTAGGGTTCAGGGGGTTTAGGGTTTAGGGTTTTAGGGTTCTTCGATGTCGGGAATGGTGATCTGCTGCGCAAGGCCAGCAAAGCCCGAGCTTCTTGACACTTGTTTTGAGTATAAGAATTCCTACGACCATGACCATGATAATCACGACAACGACGATGGCTTTGTTGATCATGACGGGTGTGCGGCAGTGGTGGTGGTGGTGGTGGGCTCACTTTTACTGAACGAGATTTGTGTTCTCGTCAGCTTGAAATTGATGCTGAGTACCCCTGTCAGTTGCGGGGAGCACATTCAGAGCTCTGGTTGCTTGCATCTGCGCTGGGATTGCCAATGGAAGCCATGCTTCTGGCAAGATTGACCAAGAGGCTTCATTCTTGGCAAGTAGGTGGCTCAAGGTTTGGCCAACAATACCGAAAAAGTTGTAGTTGCATCTGCAAAGATTGCCTTGATTTGGACGCAGAGGCTGACCTTGAGCTCGGTAGTGTTAGTAGTGCTTGTGCAGCCATGTCGAGCACCAAGCGCTTCGTCGAGCAGCGCATCGTCAAAAGGCCGTGCCGGCATTGATTGAGACAGTGTCGGCAATTTGCTTTCTGAGCTCCAGCTTGTCTAAACTTTACTTCTTTGGCACGGTGAAGACCAGGCGTGAGCAAGAGGCAAAGGATCAAGAGCTCCGCCGACGCTTGATGGAGAACAACATCTATGCAGGTATCGGGGTCTGCGGTTTGCCAGTAACATGATGTAGTCGCTTTGTCGGGCAGGCTATGGCAAAAGCGAGCTCAACGTCGAAAAGAAGCGCAGAGCACTGTCAGAGGCCAATGAACGCCGTGAGCTTTACATGGATTATAGAGCCTTGGCCAGACTTGAGATGTGCAAAGCTCATCAAAACTCCGTGTCCAAGGCCTTCTTCAAACCTCCTGCATCCGAGGTTTTGTGAAGACGGAGCAGGACAAGACGAAAAGAGTCCAGATAGCGCAATTCGAAGAGCAGCTGCTTGACCACACTTAGGACTAATTTAACCTATTTGCCCCAGGCGTCGGTGCAGAGTTTGGTGGAGCCCTGAGGTTGGCAGACGAACTGGCCAAGAGGAAAGCTGAGCAAATGCGCCACGAGACGCCAAGCCGCACCACAGGTTTTTCTGTTTGATGCGGAGCGTTTGATCCAAATGTGGCACTCATTTTTCCAAGTATGGATCGTCGACGAATCTGCGACGGCTCCGAAGAGCTGCGGGTGCTGAAGGAAAGGCTCCATATGGCCAAGGTCAACAAGGCAGAGCTGTGCGGTTTTTGGAAGGAAGCGGTTTTGCGATTCCCACGGTTTTCAGGAGCGTGCTCAGCAGCTCCTCGAAATCGAGGCCACGCAAAGTGCAGATTCGTTCGGGGTTCGATGGTTGTGGGCTCTACGTTTCAGGTGCGGAAAGAAAAGGACCGCATAACGGGCCACTTGCTGGCCGAACATATGGAAAACGAGAGGTTGGAGCAGCAGGACTCGTCACTCAGCGTCACGCAGATGCACGAGGCTACCAGTAGAGTCTGCACTGGGAGCTCGTGAAGTCGGCGCTTGTGCGACCAGGAGCTGGAGCACAAGTTGGACATCGAGAAGAAGAGGCAGCGAGAGCGCGTCAAGGTGATCAACCAGCAGCAGATTGCGATGAAAGAGGCCGCGAGCATCCTGATTCGTGTTCTGATATTGGTTTCATTGTATGTGAGTTTGTTGAGGCACAGAGAGAAGAGGCCATGCAAGAATACATCAAGGAGATGAAGTGCCATGTGGAACCGGAATAGATTCCGATGTTTTTACGAAGCAAGCACGAGATAACCTTTTTTCTCCTGAAGGAGCGCAATCAGGTAGAAGAGCTGGTGGCTAAAATTGCAGACGAAGATGCGAACGAGGCGAAAGCTCGAGCGGAGAAACAAATGGAGCAGCTTGATCTGCACAGAGTTGGATGATCCGGTTTCGACCATGTGTTAGTTACAAGAAACAGTACATGACATGACGGTTTTTGGATGCGTCTGGACGTTGCCAGGTCACGGGTCATGCTGCAGCAATTCATGGTGGAGCAGCGCCCTAGACCGCAAACTGCGCACAAAATGAAATGCTTGATTTCTGCATCGTGCACTCGACAGACTAGACAGATCCTGCTTGGCGAGGAAGGCAAACCAGGAGAAGTTGGAGGCAGAGGAGAAGGCAGAAAATGAGCGCATTGAGCAGTTTGCGCGGGACAAGCGCGAACGGGAGGCCGTTTTGCCAGCTGTTTGTATGGATCGTTGGCACAAAGACTGCGTGGTAAGCCTAAAATGCGCTTGACTGTGCTGCAGGAACGGCTGGAGCAAGAGCGGCAGGAAAAAGAGAAGGACCCTTCTCAGCGCGTGGCCGGAAGTGACGCATGATCGGTTTGTGTGCGTCACTTGGTTTGCTGGGAACTTTGCCGCTTGTCAACATTGCCAACTTGATTGCCAACTGAAGAAAGCAGGAGAAGCTCCGCATTCTAAATGCGATGCTCGGCCAGATGGAGGCACAGTGGTGAAGCCGTAGGTGCTGGAGAACTTGTGTGCAGTGTGGGTGTCATCCTTTCGTTCAGGCCAAGAACAAAGAAGCAGAGGAGCCGGCACTGTCGGATTGGAGGTTGCAGCTAGGCTGGTTCCTGACTAGGGTCCACCGTGTGCCGTGCTTCTTCCAGGAGCTGGAGCTGTTGCGGAACGACTTGCATTTGGAAGAACTTGAAGCCGAGTCGCGCAGACGTGAAGAGATGCAGCCATTCGGCCGAAGCTGTGCTCGCTGTCGGCATGGAGCCATCTCAGACTCGATGAACTTTGCATCAGACCTGCCTTTAAGCATCAGCATATGCTGCCGGGGTGCTTCGGGTGCTGGCTTTCGCTTTCAGGATGCGGAAGAAGTTGGAAGACAAAGAGGTAACGTTGCTGTTACGCAATGTCGCGTCTCGCATCTGTGGTGACACGACTTTTTTTGTTCTCTACAGCTTTCCGTGCACGCAGGAGATGAAGAATGCCTATCTCGTCCAGATGCGGGCAAAAGAGGAGAAGATGCTGCATGCCCGCGAGGAGGAGGCATTCGCCACATTCGCCCCTCGCACTGTTCTTCCTGCAGCTGCTCCCAGGGCAGGATGCGCGAAGAGCTGCTCAAGAAATTTGCTGAAGACGATCGCTTGGAGCAGCTCAATGAGCAAAAGCGCCGCATGAAGGCAGCAAGCACTTCCGATGCGCAAACTGTGGTAGGAGTACGGTTGAATTTAGCTTGTCGCAGTTCCTGGCTAAGGCGGTTGATGTTTTCGCAGAAGACTTTGATAAGATGGTAGTGCTTGCCGTGCTCTTGCCAGGTCGAGCAACACAGGCGGGAGGCAGAGCGCCTGGTGGAACTTCGCCGCGAAATGTGCGCCATCCGCGTTTAGCTGAAGTCCTGACAGGCGCAAAGTCCAGAGGTCACGGTGAGTAATCGGTAGCTCTGTCAGGTATGAACTTGCCCGAGCTCAAGAGCGCGAAGAGCAAGATGCGCTTCGCAAGGATGAGGACAAGCGCCGCCTGATCATCGAGGATGAGCGCAGGAGGTGCTCATGTAGAGCTTGAATGACAATTGCACTCTGAATGTAGTGTTCACTTCCGAGGCTGCTTCGTGAGCACGGACAAGAGCTCAAGAAGTTCCTGCACAAGCCTCAGACAGTACGTTTCGACCCTGTGCCTATACCGGTCGGAAATAGCAGCTGTACATGTGCTCCCCCTTGTGTCACCTCAGGCCAAAGCACACTCTGGAAAGCATGGAGGACCGTTGTATGTTTTGCAGTGTCGGCTTCACAGTGTTTAGGCTGGCTCTTTCCACGAACTTGGGCGGGGCTGGCAGGACTACAAGCTACTTTTCGGTGAAGAAGTGTCGCCATGACTTGAGACATGCCATTTGTCTTGCAAGAAGACTCTTGTGACCTTGCTGCTGAGTTGTTGACGTTGAGCATGATGAAATGCACGCCAGGATCTTGCCGGAGCACTTCAGTTTCAATCACAATTGGCAGAACAAAGCGTTGCCAACCATGAGGAGGGATGCTTCCAGAATGGTGATGGGTTGTGCTTCTGATGCATGAGCAGGTGTTCAACTACATGCAAGCCTATGCACTGCCTGCTGTGCATCTAGTGAGAATTCGGCCCGTCCTCTTGCTAGGCTGAAAACCAGCTTAGCAGAGTTTACCCGACCTTAGGGTATCTTGTTTGCATGAGCTCATGAGCTGCGTGAGCTGCACAAAGGCAGCTTATGACAGCTTATGCAAATGATGTCCAATGCCTTGTGCCACAGGCACAGTGCCTTTCTGCGTCAATACGACTTCGTGTACAGAATCGTTTCATATGCACTGTGCGCACTGATTCGAGGTTTGAGCGAGAAACTGGCACTCGTGGATATTTGGTTCATCGTTTTCTGGCTGCCCTTTTTGTAACGAAATTATTTCTGTCTTCGAGGAACAAGCGGCGCGGTTTGGGATGTGGCAACGCGAACGAAAGTTTCTATCCCATCATGCTCTGATTTCGTTTTAGACTCAAGAGGTGTGCTTGAGGCAATATGTCAGATCTTGAGGCAACATGTCAGATCTAAAAAATATTTTTCGATCTTGGGGTCTACTATATATTTTAGAGCTTTGATTTAATATCAATTATATCTTACTAATTGGGATAGAAATATTTATATTTAGATTTTAATATCTTGATTCTTAATTATATTCTTATTAATTTGCTGAATGGTTTTATTATATATCTTTTTTTATTGGTATTTTAAATATTCTTGACTTAATAAGATTATTGGATTTTTCATCCGAAATCTGTTTCCCAAGATGAGTATATTGAATATATCATTAATATATCTTAATTAGAATTTAATATGATTTGGAATCGATTACTCTTCTTCGATATAAAGGACTGAATCTTATTATCTCTTTTGAATTTTTCAGGACTTGCCCCCTAACTTGTCCAATATGATGAATTATTGGAACCTAATCGTGATATTTATATTTGAGATGCATTAGTTAAATTAAGAACGTATCATACTTAATTATTATTTGATAATCTTCTATTATATCTATTTATATCTGAAAAACGATTAACGTTATTTCTCGAAGCATTCCTCTATTGGAGCCCTTTGAGCTCTTAGATATTAATTTTCTGAGTCAAATATTTCACTAATTACTAAGATCTTGTAATTTGAGGTCCAGCATCTTTAATCATTATAATAATGAAGATTTGGCCACTCGTACTTTTATTACTATTTATGTCTTGACAAGACTGTGGTTTCGAAGGCAAAAGATAGTCTCTTATAAGATTGGGGGGTGGGTACCGCCTACCCATTCCACAAATTGAATCGTGGTGATCTGAATGGTTGGGGTTATCTCTTAGCATCTCGTACCAGAGCTCATATATCTTTTGGGAAATATATATCGTTTCTGAGAATATAATTTTTCAATCATCCAGCAAAAATCACGAGACAAATGAATATTTCCTCTAAGAATATAATCATTATGATGAGGTGGTAGAAATCTTCAATATTAAAAATGATAAGTCGTAATATATTCATATATATATATATATCATTTCGATGGCTAGATTATTCCTATAAGGTACATATATCACTATCGTTCAAATTCTTGAAATATATTATAGATCTAATATCATAATTAATATGCAGTGGACATAACCCAACAAGGGCATCACGAATATAGCTTTCAAAGATTTGATTCTAATCATATATGTCTGATATTCATAGGTGAAATATAATTAGATATATATATATATTCTATATATATAGATATATATATGGATATATATTCGCACAGAATCAGGAAGTTTAGATATATGAATTCATATATATATATAAATATATGCGCTATCATACGACCTGATAGTTTGAATGATCATATAGGCATATATATCTAGAAATATACTCAGGAATATATGGGTAAGACCTACATCCAGAAGATGATATCTTATTATAGCAGTTATAATCTTATATTATAATCTTGATATATCTCATAGCGGCGGATGATAGAGATGATGAGTTGTATGAAAGTGCTCCTCGATCGTGAATCTAAATAAAATAATCTTGTTTCTTGGCCTGAGGACCGAAGCCTTTTCATATCTATTTTAATATTGATATTCGCTGGTTTGGTCCGTAGGCCTGCCTCTAGGCT
>CAJNJA010028598.1:0-17065 GCA_905231915.1 Symbiodinium necroappetens | reverse complement strand
GGACTCCAGGCCTTTTGGCTCTGTGGATTAGGCTATCTAATATAGCAGACACTATCCACGCGCGTTATTGCCGCAGGAGTTTTCCTATCAGACAATATTTCTCTTTGTTCAAGAATTTTTCTTATATATATATATGGAAATATATAGATACAACACTCTTGTAACATCCTATATAGCCTATAATATGGAAAAACAGAAATTTTCAAAATTCGGGCCTGCAGTGCGACACTTTCTGTAATCTTAAATATTATTTTTCGTATGAAGAAAATAGGACGAAATTATAGAATAAAAGATATATTTATATATTTTATCTAATCAAAAAAATTCGTATAAGATAATCAAAATGAATATTCTTGATAAAGATATGAAATATCCTAAGAGCTTAAATATTGAATGGGAATTTATTAATATATATATATTTTTTTTCTCGAAGAATATGATCGAAATCTCAAAAAAAATTTATCTATTTCAATTTTTTCGATACGTCTATATTTCTAAAATCTTCGTTTGAATAAGATCGATCTATGATGAGATTATTTTCTTTATTAAGATTAGGGAACATTGATTTATTAAAATTATAAATAGCGATAAAATCGAAATTAAAAAATATGATTCGCAAGATTTTGGAAATAGAAAATAGAGATTGCTTCGAGATCATAAGAAAATATATTCAATTTGAATTATTTTTATTTAAAGGAAATGATATTCATTAAATATCATCAAAAAAGATAATTGGGTTATTTTAATTTTAAATTAGATATATTGGAAATCCGAAGATGGCAAGTTTCGTTTCCTGAATCTGAAAATTAATCATCGATATATAGATGATCAGATTCTATTGAGATATATTTTTTATCAAATCTGAAAGAAGATGCTGAGATCAATCTTCAAATCTGAAGAAGATTATCATGACTTTCTTCAAAAATAAAGATTTCAATATATATATATTCTAAGATTCTATGTCGGATGATATATATCAAATAAGGAATAATTAAATCAATTTTCATATCTCTCTCCGAAAAATAGAGATCTAATATCTCTTGAATTCCATAAAATATTAGATTTTATATTCAAAATAATTCCAGATTTCGGAATACGGTCGAAATCCAAATTCGAAAAAGAGAAGTTGCGAGCCCCGAATTAATATATGATGGAAAAAAATGAATTTCTTCCAAGAAAAGCTAAGAGATTCTCAAAATTTCATGCTTTCTATTTCTTTATGAAAAAACCATGATTTATAAAGATCTCTCATTTTTCAAATATCTATATCTATATATATGAAGATAAATGATCTATAGAGAATTCTTTAAATATGACTTTTGAATCCCTAGAATCTGATAATTTTGATGGTGACATAGATACATATCTGAACGAGATATAATAAATGATAAATTCATTACCTTAAGAATACCAACTTCCCAAAATCCAAATTTTACTATCAGATATTTTTTCGATGACATAAGATAAGTTTAAACTCCGATAAGAGATAACAGATCGAAAATCTGCAATAAATGAACAAATTCTTTCGTATTTGTAATATATCACGATCGCTTATGTAATGAAATAATGAATTTCATCAAAGACCATATCAATATAGATATATATTATGATATAGAAATGTAATTGAGATAATTAAGCGGATATGATCCAATATCAATTGGAATCATTTATAATAACAATTAGAATATTCTTCGAAAGATGAGATATAAAAAGAAATTAATCAAAATATATATAATTAGATAAAAATCATATATATATATATATATTCGATCAATCCAAGACTTCTGAACGATATATTTATTGATTTTTATATAAGGCAATCTCATTTTAAGATAATTATCTCGGATCTTATAAAAAGATAAAAGATTCAAATCTTCATAATATTCAAAATCATCAAATAATAGCATATTCATGAAATAATAATTATCAGACTTTTATATAAGCAAACGAATTATTAATATCAGAATTTTTATCGATATCGGATTCTTCATTATAAAGATCATTAAATGATTTACAAATTATCAATATCTTATTTATATCTTTATATAAAATGCCGATAAATATTCTTCCAAGATAATAAAATTAAAATTTCGATGATAATGAGGTTTTATGAAATATTGAATTCTAGAAATTATTTACAAATCATTTTCTATAAAGAATATATATCTTACTTATCAGATAATTAGAAATATGAGATTTCGCGAATCTATTTGTCTTTTCTTTCTCTCTCGCTCCCTCCTTATTTTCGAGCAATCATAAGAAAAAATCAAAAAGAATAATATCATCAATTTATTTGCCAATCGATCGAAAGATGAAATTATGCCATAGCTATAAAAATCCAAGATTTTTTTATCAAAAATCTCATTAATCTATTAAATTTATCTAGAATTTCTGATGGATATATCCGAATTCGACCTTATCAAGACATAAAGACGTACCCTTTTCGAATATCAATAATTCTATCGATGTGATTTTCATAATCGACACGAACCAGACAAAAATTCCACTTTCTTGTATAAAAAAATTTGTATTTCAATTGTCTTCATATATCTTTCATTATTTTCAATTTTTTTCAATTAAATCATATCATTATTTTCTATTATATATCTTATTAATAACTATATATATATATATATTCTTTATCAATATTTTAAATTTGAAGACTAAAAATTATATCTTAAGTTATAGGTAGATAAGTTACGGAACGACACTAATATTAAGTTCCCATACGGTAATCAAAAGTCAGAACGGCGATTTCAATTATAATAAAAAACGGCTATTTCATTCGAAAAGATTTTTATTTTATTATTCGAAGAATATTTATTTAATCTACTATATTCCTATTCACAAACGACCCCTTGGAAATTCTACAAATCCGATATTTTTCGCATCGTATTCTATATATTATATTTAGATTAGAAAAGAAATATTCGAGATCGGAAATAAGGGTTCGGAGATTTTACGATTCTTATAATCTTTTAGATATGAGAAGATATGATTTCATTTTTACGAAATCGTTCTTGAACGCGATTATTATTTGGAAGGTATAGATATATATATATATTACGCGAGTTCGTTTTCTACGACGATAATTTAATCGTATCCGATTATAATACTCGTTTTTCCTTAAATATTGGCGCATTTGACAGAAGAAAGAAAAAAATATTCGAAATAAAATAAATCTCTAAGGCATACCTAGAATTAACCTTCATGGTAGAGTCAGCAGACTAACAGAACCTTTGACTGCTTACACAAACTGAACCTTCTAAAGAATAGTATCCAGCCCAAAAGACCTTTTCCATACACTTATGTCTATCAATGTTTGAGTCTTTGCCGCGGTACGTCATCCCACATCTGGATCCCATATACGAGCGCCATATAACAAGCAAATTACTCGGAACGCAGCAATTCAAATTTATGTACATTGTTTCTCCCCTCGGTTGGACGGCATGATACAAAATGCTCAATGTTCGTGCGGTCAGTTCAACATTACATGCAAAGTGAAGCCCTTCCGATCCAAAGCATCACGGATTGCGCGACAACCCTCCGGACTGCTCTCAAACGCAATCATAGCGTTGTCATATTCCAGCTTGGGAATGTTGCCTTGCTGAAGCTTGTCGAAGAAGGTGCGGAATGTACGATGTGCTGAATCAAACTGAGGTTGCCAACTGCGCACCTCAAGCGAATGACCTCCCTTTGATAGGGCAAGCTGAATTTCCGATGCGACTCGCTGATGTGCTCTGCATTCGGAGGATGCAAGCAGAGAAAGCACCCTTTGCCAGAGCCACTGCTTTGAGAGCCCGAAGAGTGCAGCATTGAAAGGCGCCACAAACTCGTGACGCATTGTGTCCGCCTCCTGCAAGCATCTCTCAAGACAGTGAGCCGCATGTTGCCATCGCCCAGCCCGTGCCAGCCCAGCAATGCTACTGGCAAACGTCCTGGCATCAAGCCGCAATGCTCGCTCATCGAACTCCTGTAACAAGTAAGAAATACCTCTCCAGTGCGAGCCCGTTGCAGCAGCCTTTATGCTTGCGTTCAGACATGCCTCGTCCGGCTCCACGGCCATGGCTTCAAAGACCAGCATAGCCTTCTGCCACTGCTGTCCAAGTTCCAGGGCTGTGATCAGCGACGAATACGTAGTGACATTCGGTTGCAGTTTGCTGAGTACCATGTCGGCAAACTTCTCACATGCATGCTGCCATTTGCGGCCATGCGATAATGCAGTGATGCTGGCGCTGTATGCAACAACTCCTGGCCGAAAGCCGTGGACCAGTCCCATCGACTCGAAGAAAGATATAGCTTTATCCCACTTCTGGCCTTTCTCACAGGCACTCACGACGACATTGCCTGCATAAGCAAAGGGTGTACTTAATGTACTTGGTAACCCAGATAACGAGTTGCTTTCAAGCTTGGATCGTCCGGTTCCGACGCCCTACGCTTCGTGATTTGGCAGGTTTGGGATCTGAAGACAGCTCTTAACTTCTAGTGGTCGTGAAACGCTTCAAGAAACTGTAGGGACACACAGACACACACCTGCCGAATAGTCCTGCAGATGTCTGGAGCCGATGCATCCCTCAATGCGGATGCTGCTCCACCTAGCTTTGTTGGGTTTCCTGGTCTAACAGTCGCGACCTTGCGTGTAATTCAATCGTTGAGTCGTTCCTTGGACATGGAGAATATTATTCCCCGGAGGGATTGAGCCCAGTTTCCCGAGTGTATCCTGCACATCTCAAGTTGCGGACCGAAGTACGAAGTGCTCGCCCTGTGGAGAAAGGCGTGGTGGGTACTTGCCAATCAGGAGGGCACGGACTCCCGACTGTCTGTCGCACATGAATCAGATTGCCGGAACGATCGGACACTTGTAGCACTGCAACGTTGGTTTGTGTGAAGACCAAGAAACCCCTCAAGCCTACAGTCTACGGTGCAGCATTTCTCAGCCAAGAACGAATAATGGCTTGAGGAAGCTGCACTTTCATCACTGGAACAGTGCCAATAGAATAGTATGTCATGACGGAACCAAGACCCTAGAATGAAGTGGACAGCAGATGTCAACACAAAATGCCAGCCACCGAATGTGCGACTGGGAACTGATGTTGCAAAAGGTCCATCTGTGGATTCCTAACTGTTGTGGAAGGCATGTGGCCTTGATATCTACTCATGATGATTCGCGAACTCTCCAGCCTGAAATGATGTCAGGCTCCGTGGATATTGCCACCATGTGATCGAATAGTGCCAAGGCCTGTGTCCACTCGTAGCTTTTCTGACACGCATGCAGGCCTGTGTTGAACGAAACAGTGTCCAGTCTGAGTCCACGAAGCTGCCATTGTCCGAGCAGCTCCAGCACTAATTCCCACTGCCATCCCTTCGCATAAGCACTAAGGCCTGAGTTTATGGCAACGACGTTGGGTTGGACATGAGAGATGTAGATCTCGTGCATCATCACGAGGGCCAGCTCCCACTCCCGTCCCTCCTGACAGGCCGTAGCTATTGAGCTCACCGTGATCGCATTGGGTTCTATGCCATCCTTGATCATCTCGTGCAAAAACCCTACCGCCATCTCCCACTGTTGCCCTTTCCCACATGCATCAATCAAAGAGTTGTAGGTGTGGCTGTTGGGCGAAATCGACAGCTTCCCCATGTTCCGGAATGTCCGTACTGCTTCTAGCCAGTGCTGATGATCAGAACAAGCTGTAATCATGGATGTGTACGTGAACACATCAGGAGACAGACCAGCAGCAGACGCATCAGACAGCACCTTGCCAGCCACTTGCCAAAGTCGAGCACGCTCGCATGCACTTACTGCTGAATTGAGGCTGCGTTGGTCCATACTAAGACGCTGAAGCCGCAGTAACTTGAGCAAGTGCAGCACATGTGTCCATTGGCTAGCCCGGGAACATGCACTCATTGTAGAGTTGTATGTCACCAAACTAACCAACGACTGCTGGCGACTGCGATGGAAAATGGCCAATGCCATGTCCCATCGGTGGCCCTGGGCGCAGGCCGCAATTGTGCTGTTGACTGTCACTACAGAAATGCCAGCGTCTGAGCGCATTCGGTCGTTGAGAGATGATAGAGCCTTTTCCCAGGCAGTGGCTTTCTCAAAGATGGTGATTAAGGCACAATGTGTCACCTCTGAAGGCTGCAGTCTTGAAGGACCGAACAACGATAAAATGGCGAGCGCTTTCTCCCAGAGCAATGCTCGGGAACATGCGCTAATGCAGGTATTCAGTGATGTCGTGTCAGGCTGCAGCCCGTGCCGCTCGGCATCATGCAATAGGCTGACGGCTTTCTCCCAGGACATGCCCTTTGCGCAAGCACTCATGCAAGTATTCAGAGACACAACATCTGGTATCAGTCGTCTTTCCGCCGATGTTGCAAACAAATACAGCGCCAAGTCCCATTCATGATTCTCTTTGGCAGCTGCTAAAGTGGTGTTGTAGAAAATGGTGCAAGGTCGCGTGCGTTCTGCCAGGGCGATGAATTCATTGTTCCTTCCTGAGATGCGAACTTGCCGCAGCACAGGCTGCACTAACTAACAGAAAGCATCTCCTTCCTTTCTGCTGGCATACTGCTTCCAAGGATCCACCGGCATTACAACCTGTGGTCCGGGTGCAGAGCTGTAGGAACTGGGTGGCCCTCATCCCAGAGTTCCTTGCTGCTTGAGCCCACGGCAGCGGCCGCTTCTCGCACGGTCTCCCGCAGGCGAGACACAGAATGACGCAAACACGCGAGGACCTCAGGCTGACGCGAAAACAAACGATCGCAACTGCCGGCGCGATTACATAGTGTCAACACATGCAAAAAAAACACCCAGTCGGGCAGTCACCAATGTCTAGCTTTTAGCACCTTTCATCGTGAAACAGACCAGCAGCTGCAGTAGCTCTAGCTCATCTATTTGTGCTGCTCCCGAGCTCTCAGGCATCGCACATCACTTCACCAGCAATGGATCCTGTCCACAGGGCAAGTCAGTACAGGGCAGTCAACATGCAGTCGGCAACGCGCGAAGTCTTCTGGCGACTCCTGCTTGTAAAGCAAAGGATGAACCAGCCAGAATAGAAACGCGGCCAGCACACCTGCCGCGGTGAATTGAATCTGACACTCGTACATCCTGTTGCTGCAGTCTCAGCGCGGAAGCAAATGTCTAAGCTGGATTGACACAACGACATGATGCCTCCTGCACATTGCCAGGCAACATACTGCACCAAGAGAGCGTTGGCCATCTTGGTAATGGCCTCCGTCCTCACTTTATCTGGAAGCTTGGCCTTGTCAGCCGCAGCTCTGCGCCAAGTGCTAAGTCAAGGGCGAAAGACTATCGCTGCCGTTTGACAGCAGATCCGCAGTCGCCACTCCAAGGGATACCTCAGCTTGGTTTTGAACTTTGGGGAGACACTATTGAAGCAAGACACGGATCTGGGCTACGAGCAGCTGGATTCAGCATTCCTCCGGAGACCCACTGGGTGACCCAGCCCTGCCGTGGACCGATAAGTCTTGATAAAGTCAACGAAAACTCGTGCAACATAACTGCACGTGCCGTGACATGCAGCAGCAAGGTCTTGGGCGCCAAATTGCTGGTGCTACGCCAGGATATGCCATTATTCTTGCGAGGGTTGCTTCAGCACTTCTGCAGGCATGGCATTGGCAGTAAGCGAGCCGACAACCCCAAGTGAAAGCATTCGCGAGGCCAGATTGGGTCCGCCAGTGAAAGATCACAGCTGAAACTTACATTTGGCTACAAACGTCAAGGCACTCATATTCGGCCCCATTTCGCGAAATGTGCAAGAAGCATTAAAAATCATTACGATGCCCTGGTCTCAATCAAGAAAGATTGCTTCCTTTGCTTCGCAAGAAGACAGTTGGTACATGCCGGAAAAGCCTGTGGTGTTGTGGTGTTGTTGTTTTGCTGTCCAGGCTCGGTACTGCATGCTCTGTTCTAGGATTCGAGGCCCGTCCAGAGCCCCGCCATTTTCAAGCCATTTCAAGCCACTCAATCAGATCGAACTCAGCCTTACTGACAAAAGACGGTCAGCTCACACACCGGAGATCCGATGGCCTTTTTTTGAGGCCCAAAGCAAGCCGCACTCGCAGAAAGCTCACATGCACTTCAGCGGGCAGAAGTAAGGTCAAAGCATGTCAAAGCCGTTACAAAACGCATCTCGTGTGGACCGCTTGTGCGACAGATTATTGTGCAACCATGGTCTCCGAATGAGCCACTTCTTGCAAACGACCTGAACAAGTAATTATTCAGAGGCACACATGTTCATCCACGTCTGAGGCGCAGTGATTTGCTGTACATGTGTTGACAACGGGTTCGTGTGCGCCGTACGATGTCAGGGGACACTGCAGGAGGAAATGCTGCAATCTTTGGGCTACTCGGGACCCATTGCCCAAGCAAAATCGTGCGCACCTTGTGTCACCTGTTTGTTCGAAGCCCCTGGCCACAACGGAATAATCGTAAAAGAAAGACCGAGTGCTCCAAGCTGATGCAAGTAGCTTCGAAGATCGTCGCAATCGGATTGGGGATTTAACAACCTCTGGTCCTCTCGTTGGGACAACTTGTCAGATTTGGATGTTCTGCACCTTGCTCGGTGCTGCCAATCAGTTGCCAAACAACAGCTCAGCTTTGGATTTTGTTCACGCCTGCGGGGCTTCAACCCCAAATGCACGAAGCTCATCTGCAAGGACTTGTTGAGCCCAAGTGCCAGGCGTATTTATCGCGATGGGAAACCCTTGCACCATGAGGTTGCAAGAATCGTCGCGCACGCGAGCCAGAGGCTAATTCGTGAATATGCCAAAAGATGCGACCACGGAACCCATCCTAGACATGCTAATGCAGACGGCAGCGGAAAGCGCTTGCAATGACCCTGGAACATGCGTGCGATTTTGCGCTGCGGAACGTCCAAGCGGCCAGCTTGCGAATGAGTGTTTGGTAAAGCTGGTACAATCCAGCATATGCC
Organism: Symbiodinium necroappetens; assembly: GCA_905231915.1. Lineage (NCBI taxonomy): Eukaryota > Dinophyceae > Suessiales > Symbiodiniaceae > Symbiodinium > Symbiodinium necroappetens. The sequence goes on along the minus strand of CAJNJA010028598.1, from coordinate 8,111 downwards.
CGGCTCAACATAATACTTTCCGACAACTTACCCAGATGAGACAATAGGATTTGATAGGCACGAGCCCACCCAATCAACGGACCGGTCTTCTGCAGATCCTCTCCTCCAGACCTTATATAGTACGACCCACCCGCCCTGTGGCAGTGAGCAAGGCTCCCCGGTACCCGTATGCATCAACTACCGGGAGCTTTTGACCTTCAGGAAAAGCTGCATCCGCTGTGGGGGCAGATTGTCACGTTCGAGATCAGTCACGCAAGCTCGTCGTGGCTGTTTTGCAGACTATGAAGTATGAAGGGCTTTCCGACTCCTCTAGATCCGAGCCACTCTGCTGCAACAGAAAGACACAGTGTATAGAAGCTGTACCGTCGAACTCAGGGCCAGGCTCCGGCCATGAAGGTGAAGCCGATTGCAAGTCCCTGGACTTGCTATGCAGGAGAAGAACGTCTCCTTTCAGCCTCCCGATGCCCCAAGGCATTGCAGATGAGTGGCGAAATCGAAGTTGGCAATGGAAGTGGCTTTCGGATACCTGCTGCGATGACACACGTGCGTTGTGCAATGCGTTGTGCAAGGTCTGCAATGCATTGTCGTTTTGCCCCAATTAGCCCCACGCATGTGCGCAGTGTAAAGAACTTCGGATCTTTGCAACTACTTTCCAGTGCAATCTTTAGCGTCATGCCAGCCTCGGGCTCTTGATCGTCGTCACACAGAGGACAACGTAGGCAAGCGCCTGTCGGCTATCTGCTAAGGCTGCAGGCTGCTACAAACAGATATAGTTTGAAAAGCTAAGGGGGCAGCCAAGGTGAAAAGCATCTCGGCCAGGTTGACAGCATGCCTAGGTACCAGAATCTGAATCGTTGGCAAGCATGGTGACAAGAGTCAAGAGGCTTCTGCATTGTTCGAGGACAAGATAGAACAAATGAGCCGTGACAGCATTTGCTGCAAGGTCGAGGACACGAGTTCGCTTCGCTTTGCAAAAGGACCCTCGCCAGTGGATGCCTCAAAAGCTTGTATCTGAAAGCTTCGACACCCTTTCAACATGGGGGATTTTGGCCACAGGTCAATTGTGGCCTCAACTTTCCTAAGCCGGCCCATTGGTGATTTTTGCAGAATCCACTGCTTTCCCTCAATCCGGGATCGCGTGGGCTCCGTGTCACGAAAATCTGTCATCACATGAAAACCAGCACCACAGATGATACTGAACAGAGCTATGCCCCCGCACTCGTCATTGGAAATTCAAGCCGATGCCTCAACACATAACCAGTAGCAGAACCAGATTAAAATCCGTAGTTTTTTGGGCCATCGCCGCCTTCCATGCACAGAGTATTAGCAGGTCGTAGCAAACTAACGACAACCTGGGCTTGGTTCAAAATTTTTTCACATGCTTTGCAATCCAATCATCAGCACTGGCTTCTGCAAGCCAGCCGAGATGCTTGCAACCGTGAGGAGTGAGGACGGCAAACGTGGATAGAGAGAGCGAGAGAACCTTCGAAGCAGTGCTGCCTGCCACCACACTTAGACCTTAGGCCATCGCCACGAAAAATCTGTGCCAGGTCCAAGATGGGGCAAATGTTGCGGCACCACCTCTGCAACGATCTGTTTTCATGGGAACCACAAGGGAATTCTGCACTTCTGCCTTGGCTTGCCCACGACTGACGAAAAGGTACCTGGCTGCAGCGAAGGCAGGTCGAAGATGCAATGTACAAGTAGTTGCTACAATCGCTTTAGACGCACCGTGCAAGATGCCATGAAGAGACATGCATGGGCACGTAAGTGCAGCGGCCACAGCACCAGAGGCTTGTGCAAGTATGAGCGTCGGTCCCTGGCCAGGTCAACGCGATTAGTGGCAAACCTTTTGCAGTTGTGCAAGTGAAGCATCCAACCTCAGCCCAAACGTAAGGGTCTCGGCTGGTGAACATTACCTCAGCCGAGACTTCCAAGTATGCGACAGTACAGCCAGTGCATAGAACACTTGTGTCGTAACATTCGAGCACCGTGTTGCCAGACCGCTCTGCCTTCGAACCGTTTGCATCCAAAGACCACATAAAGACCTTGCGTCCCCAACTCCTTCATGCTCGCTTCGGTGTTTAGGGCGCGCTGCTCCCAACCCTATTCTACTGCATCCCAAAAACAAACCTATTGAGTGGGCACGGAGATACCCAAACTAAAAGAACCATCATGGCTGAAACAGTGATAGCAACAACAAGCCGACACGAGCAGAATGATGCTCCCCTCGCCCCACAGAGTTGAGGCTGCCAATGCTGGGAATCCGACTGCCAAAGTGACTGCGGGGTTGAAATGAGCGCCCGAGACGGAGGCGAGGGCATAAGTCTCAGCACATTCAAGCTTAGAGGTGTGATCCAGTCATTCCAAAAGAACGTAACAAGTTGACATAAGCGGCAACGGTGTTTCGGCTGACATGTGAATGACAAGGTTGATGCCCGCCTCACGAGCATCTGAGAGTCTGGCAAGTGAAAGCAGTGCAGCACCGGTGGAATACGGCGTAGAAAGCACGATCTTTGCCTCCTTGCACGAAGTATGATTGGATTCGAAAGGGAGTCGGGACATGACATTAACTCCGCCCGGCCAGAGCCCTCGCAATGCAACGTCCACGCAAGAACAAACTGCCCTGCCGGTGAAAGCTTCGACTTTCGCAAGAGGCCCCGTTGCCCTGTACCGTTCACTGCCTGCCTCTCCCAACCCAGCCTACCGTTGGACCATCCCTGCGAGCTTTCAAACTGAGCGCTCTCGCTTCTTCTACATGAGCCCTTGAAGGCATAGCCCCCCATCTATAGACAGTCAGGAGGGGATTCTCGGGCACTAGGGGCCGTTCCTCCGAAAGCCACTGATTCATAAGCATAGAAGCGATCCTGTGCTGCGTCGTTTGCCGTGGCGGTGGCATTTGGTCTCGGCACCATCAGCAGAGCCTCCCGCCAGTGACCGCTGCTTCGCTATGCTATGCTTTGCTGTCGGAAGTCAACCGTTCTTTTGACGTGTGCCTTGCCACTCGTCTCGGCTTGTGCTCGGTTTGTGGCCACCTGCAAAGAGGCCACAAAAGGCGTTAAAAGACCACAAAGCGGCCCTGAGCACCGAGCTGCACAAAGACCGAAGGTGAGCACCTCAAGGGCAAGCCACGGAGACTGCGGGCCTGCGATGGCAAGCACCATGGCTCAGGTTCCCACCACCAAGTACGTACCCATGAGTTCACTGATTATTCTGGCCGCCCTGCAAGTGAGCATCAAGCGGCTTGCTCCAGAGCTTTCGCCACTGCCAAACACCAAGCTCAGCACCAAGGAGAGCGAGCCTTTTGGGTAGACCGAGTTTGCACCTCGTGCAGAGGGGAGGGACTGGATCTAACATGGACTTGAAAGGAGAAGCAAAAGTGTATCAAGGCTTCGGACATCGCCCTCGTCTTCGGAGTGGCTGTCCTTCTGGTCGAAAACTCTTTGGTACAGCAGCCACAACACGCCTCGCAGTCTTCCTCGTCTGCTTGACTGCGCCGGCGGCTGCAGAAGTTCAAGGCTCCAATGGCACCTACCAAATGCGACGGGAGCTTTGCCCTGGTGCGAGGGTGTGTGCTGGGTCTGCTGGGTGGCCGGCTGCAGATTCGGTGACAACTCAATCCTCCAAGCGCTGCCCATGTCAGGAGCTGACGGTTCGGATTTGTAACCGTGGACCTTCGCCAACATTAATGCCAAGGGCTGCCAGCTCCTGACAAGAGCAAAGGATGCCATGCGATTCCAGCGTGCCAGATCACACCGACACGCAGAGAAAATGGCTTCCTCTGGTCTCACCAAAAAGAAAAGAACTGCGGCTCCCACTGCACCGGCAGCCTCAGAGGTCAAACTGCTGTCGGCGAATTGTTCATGCTACATATATCACGCATAGCGGAGATCAACACCATCTACGAACCGGACTACACTGACCTCACTGGCAAGGGAAACGTCGGCAACCAAGATGCGGAGACAAACATGAGAACACAAGTGGGAAACACAGACGGCAGGATGCAGAATCATCGGAGATATCGAGAGCGAGGCTGAAACCGGTGACCCGATTAGTGGCTTTTCCACAGAAAGAACTGAAGCTTAAAGAGACAACGAGCCTTGTTTGCCGTGGCTTCTCATGTCACCTGCTTCGTCTCTGGGCCTGGCCCCTCGGATCAAAGCCAGAACGGAACGGGGCTTAGCTGCCCGCTAATTTATCCCATCGCCCCATAGGGTTGGCAAGTTGCTGCCCACAGTCCACATTTCAAACCAGCGGCGATGCTGACAAAGTTAGTGCAATTTCATCTGCCAGGACAACGTGCATCTGGTTCACAAGCCCGGATAGGTGAATGCTACGGCATCCCCAAAAACAAGGAATTAACTGGTCACCAAAAACTCAAAGGCCTGAAAGCTATTAGTTTGTGCGACAACTCTAAACTTCTAAACCCTATTTTCTGGCAAGCTCAAGCGCCAAGCCGTAGAACCCGTGCGGGCCCTCAGCCTAAACCACTTCCGTTAGTCGGTCCCGAGCCCAGGCTTTGATCCGAGGGGCCAGGCCCAGAGACGAAGCAGGTGACATGAGAAGCCACGGCAAACAAGGCTCGTTGTATCTTTAAGCTTCAGTTCGTTCTGTGGAAAAGCCACTAATCGGGTCACCGGTTTCAGCCTCGCAGCTGTTTTCCGCTTGTTGTCGTTCTCGACCAGCCTCTGTGCTTCCCTGTCTTTTGTTTTCTGATTTCCCTCATGTCACGCCGTCGCTGACAGTGCAATCTCTCATGCATGTCGAAGTGGTGCTAGGAGAAAACCGTTTTCAGAAGAACAGATCCGATGCTGCCCAAAATCCCGGCCTGTGCGGCGGCCAGAATCAAAGTGCGAACGGCATGATGGCCTGTCGTTTTGCAGCTTCGGCGTTCGGCTGCCGAGTACTTCTGCCGACATGGAAGAATTCCTGGCCTTGGCCTCCGAAGATGCAAAAGCCAACCGTAATGGCCGGGTTCAAGAGCCTGTCATCCCGGATCGGAGAGCCAGCGGAACAGCAGTGAACGGCATCACAAACTCGCCCGGCGGTGCCCTCCTGAGACCTCACTGCAAGGAGGGCCACCTGAGACGACTGGAGATGATCTCACATCATGCTACGACCTTCCATAGGCCACCGGCCAGCGATCAGGACCAAGCCAATTGCAACAGCAAAGGACTGATTCCTCCAGTATGTGCAACTGTTCTTGGCTTCGCTTGGACCTGGTCATGCGGATGTCCTGAAACCCCTGGGGTTGTTCTCCAGAGATGCAATGCAGTTGAGGGCGACCAGGCAGTACATGGCACTGTAGATTCCCTGGGCAACTGCAGACGTACAAGCCTTGTCTTGATCGGAGTAGCTGACTGCTTTGCTGAGACTTGTGATCTGAAGGGCCGTTTCAAAGAACACGAAACAAACTGTGGCTGCGCCTCAACGAGCCCAGCATCGGCGAGGTTGTAGTCGGACTGCAGGAGTCGGCCACAAGATGGAAGAGAAGGGGTTTTGGTGGCTTGCACAAAAGTCAGACAGCCCATCAGATAGCTGCCTTGGGCTCGATTTCCGGGAGCTCCTTTTGCATGATCACTCGAACTGCACCACAGGCCGCCACGCCAGCCGTGATCTGCCGGGCAATCAAACCAGGGAAATATCGCCATGTCACGACAGAAAGTATCTACGCAGGCCAAGGCATGGGACTTTTGCTTGTTGTGGCTCTTCTGGGACGGGGATGATGTTTTGGCTTGGCGCCTCACGCCAAGTCAACCGTGTCGACTGAATCAGTTTGCATGCTATCTGCTATCACTTGCAACCGATACATGTGCACAATTTTATGGAAACCCAAACACACAACACATCATGACACATTCATATGAAAAACCACATGACTACGTGAGCACATGAAGCATTCGACCCGACATTGATCCAAAACTGTGCTCCGACTTTTCGTCAGATGGACTAACGCTCCGTGAATTCCAAATAGCCTTGCCTGCAGGAAGACGTACGTCCAGACACGGCCCCAGTACATCTTCCTAGACCTGAGAACTGCGGACAAAGACATTCTGACAAGGCTAGGTCCCTCAGCACCAAGCAAGCCGAATGCCAGAGACACCGCTGGGTTCAGGTGACCTTACAACTCTTTCCGCGCAGTCAGGAAAGCTAGCTCCTTTCCTGCCTAAGCATGGCGCTTCCTGATACTGCACTTGTCGCCGATATGGAAGCAATAGTCGCGAACCTTGTGCGCAAAACTCTGGTGCATCCTCAAAGGTGCTCTCTTGGGCATGCAACTGGTGCACAATGTGGCGGCAGAAAGATCTTTTTCATTCACCAATGAGTGCTAGCACCAGGTGTCAAGGCCACTTTGGGCCATTGAAGCTAACTACATGCCGGCGCAAGAGCACTCTTGCTGGCATGAGATCTTTCAGCTCGTAAGATTGAGATAATAGCTGAGGCGCGGAAAACTGAGGCACTCAGAGTGCCGCATAGGTTGCCATCGGCAGAACCTCAGCGAGTAGCAAGGCGAGCAGCTGGCGATGATGTGCAATCCATAGCTTGGACCCTAATCCCAAGCACCTCCGCATTTCGCCAAACGCTTAATCCTGTTGAGTGTTTTCATACGCTTGTCCGCACTTTGCACTTTCAGGACATTGGCTTTCCCGCCTCAAGTACCTTCAGTGATCTATCCCAGTGTTCGAAGGGACCTTCCCTTCGATCCCGCTTTCGTGAATTTTTGTGCTTACCTTTTCCGGACACCTTTCCCCCCTCAGCCCGGCCTGAACCTTCTCTTATAATGCACTCGCTCTACTGAAAACACTCGCACAAGCGAACACTCTTTTTTCCAAGTGGGGCGCAGCTCCAGCTGTCGGTGCCAGGTTTGACAGGAAAAGCAAAGCCTCTGCAGTCGAAAGCCTTCTGGCCAAAACAAAGGCAGAGAGGCAGACCTGTCAGGACGCCTGCGGTATGCACTTCCCCGCGTCCAGAAATTAGACTGTCGCTAAGCCGCAGGTCTTACAGGTGCGGCAGAAAGAAGCAGAACCATCGACAGTGGTACTGACAGTGAAGTTGGCAGAGAAAACTTTGCCACAAAGAAGACGACCGCTATCCTGCTTCAGAACGTGCTGAAGGCGGGGGGACTTGTTCTTGGCCACTGCGTAGTTCCCAAAAGACAGCAGGTTCTCAAGAAAGTGAGGGGCTGCGGCAACCTGCTGCTCGTCCTCATCGCCACTGTCAGAGGAAACCTGTTCGGAACCACTAGAGCTGCTGCTGTCAACAGCTTCAGAAGGGGCAGCTGGCCCGCTGGGAGCAGGCACTGACTCGGAGCGGTGACTGTCTCCAGAACGGTTCAGTCTGTCAGTGGGGCTCGAAACCACAGAGGCTGAGTCAGACGCGTTGGCTGTGTCCTGCCAACGGCCGCTCCTCGTGACGTCAGGGCAGAAGGAACCAGAGGCCACAGACTGAATCACTCGGTTGAGGTCTCGCAGGGGACCTGCCAGAACATCGCGGCGGTAGCCCAGGCTGGCCATGTTCCTGCCCTGGCTATGGTACCCAAGCAGGGTGCGATCGTCAAGGCCCATCTTGGAGCACCAGCTGAGAGCAGCAGCTTTGCAGCTATGGCTCCGCACCTGCTGAGTCAGACCGTAATCAGCGTCAGGTGCTCGGCTGAGAAGGGCTCGCAACCAGGTAGTCAGCGCGGCACTGCTCAGGCAGTCAGGAAGCCAGTTGCCCGTCGAAGACAGTGCTGGGATCAAAGGACGATCCAAAGCACCATCGTTCTGGAGTCCCAGACGAGCCCTTGCAGCGAAGAACAGCGCTCCCCAGCTGGCCGAGCCCAGGCCACGGTAAACAGCTGTCAGCGGCAGGACAAGGTTGCGCTTTCACCTGCTTGGGGTTCTTCACCTTGCACTCCACAAAACCGTCAGAGCCGTCAGAGTCAGGTCAAACTGCACGTGAGTCGCTCTGGCCAGGTCGCTTCTCCTGGCCCTCGCGAAAACCATGAAGCACAAAGTTGCTGCAACCAGGCGCTCGTAGTCGTCGGAGGCAGAGCCAGACAGGTACTCCAGCCACTTAACCTGAGCTGTTGACAGCGGCGGCGCTTGGTTGACGGGTTCCTTAGTGCGCAA
>CAJNJA010028587.1:0-31397 GCA_905231915.1 Symbiodinium necroappetens | reverse complement strand
GGGGGGGGGGGGGGGGGGGAGCGGGGTTTAGGGGTCTAGGGTTTAGGTAGGGATTTAGGGGTTTAGGGGGTTTAGGGGGTTTAGGGTCTGAAGGTTTCGGAGTTTAGGATTTAGTGTGTGTTTTTGTTTCAGGTTTAGCGCTTATAAGACTTACAAGGCTTAAAGGTATAGGGAGGGTTTAGGATTTGGGTGTTTGTCTTTGTGTTGGGGGGGGGGTCGGGGTTGAGGCTTGAGAATGGCTACAAGATATAATATAGGACTTCTGTTGCCGGGGTTCTGGAACGTGGTGTAGAGGCGTTTAGGGTTTGAGGCTGCTGGAGCAGTTATGGGTTTGAGGAAGACGGGAGCGCGGTTTCCGGGCTTCGGGTGGTCTAACACAACCTTTCGATTTGAGGGCGGGGGGAGGGGGGGGGGGAGCCTGGTCTGACGATGCCGGCAACAGGTTGAGCATTGCGCACAGCCGTTTCTTCAGCGTGGCGTGGCAACCCCCTGGCGTGCGTGAGCACAGCTGAATGGTGAGATCGTCTCAGTGACCGTCCAAAGCAACGAAAACATTGCGCCGCCCTCAGAACGCCGATTTCAACGAAGAAAGCATAATATGACATCGGTGAGATCCTTACAACTTTTCATGTAGGACTCCGTATCGGAAGAGTGGCCCATTTTGGGGATCCTTACTCAGCCCTTCTTCTGGCTTCCGTCGTAGTTGCAGGTTTTGGTCACCTTGTTGTCTTGCTATAGGATCCGGAACCCCAGACCCAAAACTCAAAATCCTAAACCCTAGCTGTGGACCTAGAACCCCACAACCCCAAACCCGGACGCAAGATGCTGAACCCGAAAACCGGAGCTCCCATCGAGATTCAAGCAGTCAACCCGGGTTTCGAGTTTTAGGGCTTGGGGCCTTTTAGGTTTCGGGGTTCAAGCTCCCTCTTCACAAGTGTCCCCTTTCTGCAAACGGAGCTAAGACCTTGAGAGCCAGGTAACTCAGGGACCCTAAGACATCGCTCGAATCGGATGCATCTTCTCAAGTTCCCTTCAGAACCCGACATCCTAAACCCAACATAACCCTAACCCCCCAGGTACCTACTATATAGGGTACTAGAGCCCCTAGGGCCCTATATAGTAGGTACCTGGAGGGTTAGGGTAAGATCGGAGCATTTTCTCTCAGGGATCCCTAGTGGCCTAGCCAGACAGGCTAAAACCCAAACCCCTTTACCCCCGCCCCCTCCGAAACCCAAGTCCCTGAACCCAAAAACCCCAAAGCCCGAGACCCCCAAGCCCTGTAAACCTCTATAAGCCTTGGGTCCCTAAACACTGATTCCACCCAAGTCCTAAACCCAGGTGATGAAACCCCGAAACCCTACAAACCCTAAGCGACGTACACCCTATACCCACAGGCCCCTAAACCCTAAAACCTTAAAACTTAAAACCCTAAAACCCTAAAGCCCTAAAACCTTAGCCCATAAAGCCCTAAAGCCCCGAATCCTAAAGCTCTAAACCCGCAGGTTATGAAGGCTCAGGGCCAACCTCTCTCAACGCCTCAGCCGCCTGTGGCAGACGAGCAGAGGACCCCTCTTTGGGCGACCTGTGGTCTCCATTGTACCATTGTAGTTCCTTTTTTGGGGGGTTGCCTTTTCGGATCCTAAGCAAAATATAGTTGGTTAAACCAAACAAGCAACTACAATGGGGACTCTAGGTAGAATGGATATCAAAGGACTTGGGTGAGGGGTTTGGGGTTTCGGGTTTAGGGGTTTAGCGGTTCAGGTGTAAAGGGGTTGAGGGTGTTGGGTTTTGGGTTCGAGGGTGAATGGATCTGGGTTTAGAGTTTAGGGTTTAGGATATTGGGGAGTTGACGGAGTTGATCGAGGGTAGACGGTGAATGGATCCTGGTTTAGAGTTTATAGGGTGTAGGATATTGGGGAGCTGAGGGTGGACGGTTAAGGCTTAAGCGGTTGTAACAATGGGTCACGGTTTGTAAGGGTTCAGGGTTCCGGGGTGGTCATAGTCCTGGGCAGCCTTGCCACATTGGAGCTGAGCACCAAGACAAATCTATCAACACATCCCAAGCTGGGTTCTTGTTAGGCGATTTTATTTAAGCTACCGTAATAAAGAAACCATACTATTTACTATAGATCCCTCTGATGATAACTGAAATAAAACCCCCTAACAAGAGTCCAGCAAGAGCACCATGTTAACTCACATCACTGGGAAGAATGCCTGCGTCCGGCCCTGAGCACAGCTCTGGTACCGTACGATCAACCTCTTTGCTCTGATTGTTGGTTCACTATTTGGGTTTTAGGGTTTAGGGTTTTGAGGGTCTAGGGTTTAGGGTTTAGGTTTTAGGGTTTAGGGTTTTAGGGTTTAGGGTTTAAGGGTTTTTGAGTAAAAGCTTTTCTCTAAGCTTTATGTGACTTTACTGTTGCAAGGCTTCTGCGATACCAGACCTTTGAATCACCAGGTATGTTTTTGAAAGCTTCCAACTGCTGGGATTCGGCTTTCTTGGGCTGCGAGCCTTAAGCCGCAAAGCCCTTGAACCCCCAATCATAAACTCGAAACCCCACGCCCAACCCTTGGCCGTAACCCCGCAAACAAGAGGACAAAGCTATATAAACCCTTAAGCCATCGTAAAGTCGTAAACCATAAAAGCAAAACCCGAAAGCCTAAACCCAAACCCTTAAACCATCTTAAGCCCTCAACCTTCTGGCATCAGGCAGTCGGTGAGGGTCTTTTCCTTCACCGGCGCCGCTGCAACGGATCCGAACGCTGGCCAGCTGCAGGCTGCAAGCAGGATACCTCCGCCCCAGGACTGTCCGAGTTCACGGGGATTTTATTGGGTTCATGGCTTCAGAGTCTCAAAGCTTGTCATTACTTCGTAGGCAATAGGGTTTAGGGGTCTTGCTCCGGGAGTGGATGCTCCGATCTCTGACAGGTCACCAGGTTGAGATGACATAAACACGGTTAACCGGCTTGATCGAATCATCTTGCCTCGTTTTCCGTATTCAAGTGGTCGCTGTTATGCACGTGTCAGATGCGGCTGGCAGAACTTATCGACGGGTATTGAAAATGCCATCGCGTTGCATGATACTAGTCGTCGCTGACCTTCATTTAATCATGTCCTAAACGAGTGAAGATTTTTCTGTCGCTGCAGCAGCTGCTCACACTATGGCAAGTTTTAACTCTTCCGAAAGGTTGGTGGACAATATCATACTTTATGTGTTGCTGTCTTGGGCTGGTGTGTCGGTACCCGCATAGCAGCGCGAGCCTTGGGTGCCATCGAGAGGTTGGAAGTGTGCATGATCATGACTGTTGGTGTTGTAACATCGCGACAACACCACCACCACCAACAACAACAACAACACCACCAACAACAACAGCAACAGCAACAGCAACAGCAACAGCAACAGCAGGAGCAACAGCAACAGCAACAGCAACAGCAACAGCAACAGCAACGACAACCACAACGACAACACCAGCAGCAGCAGCAACAACAACAACTACTACTACAACGACACCACCGCCACCACCAACAACAACAACAGCAACAACAACAACAACTACAACACCGCCACCACCACCACCACCACCACGACCACCACCACCGCCGCCGACATCACCACCACCACCAGCACCACCAGCACCACCACCACCACCACCACCAGCACCACCACCACCACCACCACAAACACCACCACCGCCACCACCACCACCACCAACAACAACAACAGCAGCAAAAACAACACCAACATCAACACCAACACCAACACCAACAGCAACAGCAACAGCAACAGCAACAGCAACAGCAACAGCAACAGCAACAGCAACAGCAACAGCACCAGCAGCAGCAACAACAACAACAACATCAACAGCAACAGCAACAACAACACCAGCAACAACAACAACAACAACCACAACAACGACGAGGACGACAACAGTGACACCAACTCCAACACCAACACCAACACCACCGCCAACACCACCGCCAACACCAACACCACCACCAACACCAACACCAACACCAACACCAACACCAACACCAAAACCAACACCAACACCAACACCAACACCAACACCAACACCAACACCAACACCAACAGCAGCAGCGGCAACAACAATAGCAACAATTGTATGGTCTTAGTATGTCTTAGTCGTAAAAAGAAATTAAGATCATCATCACCATCCCTGGCCCCATGTTGAGGATCATCACTTTCAACACAAATGATTAAACTTGTAGCATCTTGTAGCTATTCACATGCCCACCATGCTCGGGTGTAAAGTGAAGGGCCTAGGGTTTAGGGTTTTAGGGTTTAGGGTTTAGCGGTACTTCCCACCTCTCCGTGGCACTGGCATCATACTCAAAGCATGTGTCGGGGCCCTCAACAGACCTATCCGAACCTTGTCTGTCGGCCCGGGTCGCTGCTTTTCCGCAAGGAACAATGTCTAAGCAGGTCTAATGTAAGCAGAACCGAAAGTTTCGAACGCTTAACCGTCCTAACCCCTCAAAGCCTAAACTCCAACCCCTAAGCCCGAAACCCTTAACCCTATAACCCTATAGACCTAAACCTCAAACCTCCGATCCTTCGACCTGCTGGAAAACCCGCCTGTGTACTTTCCTAAACTCTATGGTAGAGCGGACAACATTTCTACCAGTACTATTCCTAAGGAGCTCTCTGAATATACATTTCCCCGTCAAGGAAAGCACCAGTTTATTACGGCCCCTATAGCACAGAACCCTTATGCACGCCTTGACACGGACTCTTACAAGGAGCCCTCCAACCTCCAACCGCCCAGGCCCTAAAACCTTCAACCCAGGAAGCTATCGATTATATACTGTATATATATATAAGAATATATATATATATACACTGTATATATACTCTCTATATACTGCATACTATCGATATATACTGTATACTATGTATGACAAGCTGCCAGACTCTAGAGCCCTACAGCCCGGAAAGCCTCCGCCCTGAAAGCATTGAAAGACGAGGCAACAAGACGTAGTCCGGTGTACAGTATACAGTGTATAGTATATAGCATAGAGTATACAGCATACAGTATATAATCTATGGTATACCATATGCATTATAGTAGACACTATGTAGTACATAGTTTAGAGGACATAGCATATAGTATGTAGCCAGTACATGGTATGTGGTATATCGTATACAGATAGTATATAGTATACAGTATACAGTGTATAGTATATCAGTATATAGCATATAGTATTCTGTAAAATATACAGTAATTTAGTATAGTATATGGTAGTGTAGTATAGCATGGTATATTCTAGTGCCGTATAGTATATATATATATACATACATATACATATTTGTTTATTTATGGATAGATAGATAGTATAGATAGATAGTTAGTATGATCATTCCCAACCTAAACCCAGCATGATCCCTGCCACAGGAAATCGATGAAGTTGAAGCAGCATCGCCAGCGTTTGGTCGGCCAATGGTACCGGCCACTTTGTCGATTTGGGAAGGTTTAGAGTTTAGGGCTTAAGGGTTTCAGGGTTTGGGGGATTTTGGGTCAAGGGAGCTTTAGGCCGTGTGCAATTTGGGGCTTTAGGGCTTCTAGCGTTTATGGTATGTTCATTGAGAAATTATTTGGTGATTCGGGGCTGTGCGGGATGAAGTGCTATGCTATAGAGAAAGTGGTTGGGAAAAATGAGTAGGAAGTGGGGTTTTGGTGTGTGGGGGGGGGGTCTATGTGCGGCGCCATACACCTAAATAGGCAAGGTATCATCAAACTAACAGCAAGATTTCGCGCAGGCTAACCAGGCTATGGTGCAGCAAGCGCCGCAGCCCGGCCTGTCTACGGCACAACCCATGGCACAGTCCATGACGCAGTCCATGGCGCAGCCCAAGGCCACGGTGCAGGTTTCGTTTCTGATGTATTAGGAAGTGTATGGCTTGGCATTATCCTACAGGGATTTCTTGGAGTTGAACACAGAAAGACCAGTAGCCGACCCCACTGTAAGTTCAATACAACAACAGACCCTATAAGAAGCATTCCATAAGAACCACTTGCTGCTTGTCCCCGAGCTCTCGCTATAGGGTGGCAATACCTGATTTGAAGCCTTCTTTGCATGAAGCGATACATGGACACCTGTGCGGCTGCCTTGCGAGACAGACAGGGGAGGATGTTGGTTCACCAGCCTGTCCAATTTCAACCGGAGACGCTTGTAAACACCGGCGGCTGGCCGCCAAAATCGACATCCCAGGCGAGAATCCTCAATGCTACACCTTGATCTCAAACCAGCACCTCAAGCCGTGAACCCGAGTATTGCATGCCAGCCCAGAAATTATGCCCTAACGGCAGCACCCCCGACTCACAATCTTGGCCGTGAGATGGAGGCAATGACGCAACCTGGCACCATGTCAATGCAGACGCAGTGGCAGCCTTCACAGTCCACCTCGATGGCTGTGCGTGGCACCGGCACGTGATTGTACAAGTCAGGGTTCAGGGCGGGTAGTTCTGGATTCGGTAGAGGCAGTACCGACAAAGATGTTGGTGACCAGGATGGTGATTGAGAGTATGGTGGTGCTTTTGATGCCCCGTCGGGCGATGCGCTGCCAGGCTTCATTGCTCTTCATATTGTTTTCTGGCAATATGCTAACCCACGTCATTGAATCTTGTTGGAGCGCGGTGTAGCAAAATCTATTATACTTGTTTAGTACAATCTGATGAGCTGGCTGCCTCCACCTAGTATAGGTTTTTGATGAGACCTAATCATAATTCCCGTATCAGTCGTTTTACGGTAGGTCAGCGTGGACAGCTGAATACGAGCTGTGTACGCCTTGCACATGTGAGAATGATCGCGACATGCGCTGTGATGTAAGTACCGGAGAATTTCCCGGTATGGTGTGTTGTTCACGATGCTGTCCAGGGATTTCCGGCAACCTATCCTAAACAAAGACCAAAAGCCCACACATCCCATAATAAGCCCGAAACCCTAAACTCTGAACCCTATAAACCCTAAACCCTACACCCTGAACTCTAAGCCCTAAGCCCCAAGCCTCTTCCAAGCCCTGCAGGGAAGCCCTGAAGCTACCCTTCCTGCCCAAAAGACAAGAGCCAGAGTCTTCTAAACAAACAAGGAGCTAAGGGTTTCGGGTGTAGGGGAGGGCCGTCGTCATTTCAGCTGCACGGCCTCCATAATGCTCCGTAGTTGTTGCCTGGGCATGTGGCTTGACCTGGTACGATGCAGAAACCCTGTCGTCGCAGACCGCCAGCCCGAAGACCCCTGAACATCCAAAGCCTAAACCGGAAACCCTCAACCCCTAAACCCTAAACCCCCAACCCCTAAACCCTAAACCCCTAAACCCCCAAACCCCTAAACCCTAAACCCTCCTAACAAGCCAGGAGGCAGCATTGAACAAGCACAGATCCCTGAAACCTCCGATCCGAAAAAGCCGTCCGAATCCGAAAACCTAAATATGCTGTACCATACGCCCCCGCAAGTCCGCATCCACCACCCGTCTTATATAATCCCTTGATCTTACTTCAGTCGTGGCTTTAAGGCTCAGGATTGACCAGAACCCTTCTAAACACTAAACTCCGATCCTGAACCCTGCCTGGGCACCAAAACTCTGCAGAATAATGGCCTCTTCTAGGTGTTGGCCGATTATGTTTCCCATTTTGATGGGTTTAAGGTATACCCCGAAACCCGAAAACACCGCTGTAGACACCATTGTCGTCGACCCTGAACTAATCTAGCGGCCCGAGGGTAAGTTGCATTTGTTTCCATGAGATGTACCCCTTCAAAGGCCCTTTTCTGTTTGTAGGCTCTTTAAATTAGGGTTGCTTGTAGGGTCCTTGTTGTAAGGGTGCCGTACTAGTTTGGGACCCGAAAAGGGATCCTGATTGAGAGCAAATTACCCATATGTTCACATTACTTGGAGGTTCATGGGTAGTTATGAGTGGGGTTTAAGTCCCCCAAGTAAGGTTACAAGTATAGCTACCCTACTTATAACCCTACTTATAACTACCCATGAACCTCCAAGTACGGCCCTTATGCTAGTACTTGGCCAACAGAGGTCCCATGTCGGCATCCCGCGGTGGAACTGTCGAGGCTGCTTTCGAAAGATGGGACGAACAGGGGCGCTTAGGGTTTAGGGTTCAGGGCTTCGGGCTTAGGGCCCCAGTGTGTAGAATCTATGGTTTGGGGTCTAGGGTTCAGGGTTTAGGGTTTAGCGTGTAGGGCCCAGGGGTGTACTGCAATGTCATGTAACGCACTGTAAGGCTTGTAGCTGCGTATGCTTCTGTGACTGTGTGTCGAGCCAATCTAAATACAGAGACAGAGGGACCTTATCTAGACCGAGTCTGCACTTTGTAGTTGTAAGTACACATCAGCCCGTGCTTCTGTACGGTATATAGGAAGATATCCATTGAGACACAAGCACATATGTCCATGAAGGTACAGGAACAGAGCCCGCAAATCCGGAGAGCTTCACGCATGCATATTTGTGTAGTTACGTACGCACTTATGCGAATTGCTTTGTCCAATCCCGCTTGTATAAAATTGTAGAATGTATGTGTGGCACTACACGGCACATATGTATGTACGAGCGGGCCTGCTTGGGTGATCGCATGGTCTTCAGGGTCACTGTTTATCTTGCAGATAGCCAGCCTGTGGCAATACTACGTGTAAGTCCGTGTTTCGCGCTGCGTTCATCCCTGTATTGTTGTATGTTCATATTTCAAGCCCTATAGACCCTATAGGCCCTAAACCCTAAACCCTAAACCCTATAGGCCCTAAACCCTGAACCCCAAGCCACGCAACCGGCATGCCTTCGGCCACAGCCCGAAAGCTCGAGCAAAAAGGACCGATTGCAGCACATGGAGGAGATGATGTTCAGGCTGGACCCGCAGGGAAAGTGTACCGTATTTACGTGTAGAGTGCAGAACAATTCTGAATGAGCAAGTATATATACATACATATTATATATATATATATATTTATTTATTTATTTATTTATGTGTATATATATATATGTATGTATTGTGAATATATATATATATACACAGGTAGATAAAAAAACACACTTATGCATGGATGTATGTATGTATGTATGTATGCATGCACGCATGCATGTATGTATGTATGTATGTATGTATGTATGTATGCATGTTTGTACGTATGTACGTATGTATGCAAGTATGCATGTATGCAAGTATGCATGTATGCATTTATGCATGCATGTATGATTATGTATGTATGTATGTATGTATGTGAGTGTCTGTCTGTCTGTCTGTCTGTCTGTCTGTCTGTCTGTCTGTAGGTAGGTGGGTTGGTGGGTGGGTAGGTAGGTAGGTATGTAGATAAACAACATAGCGGACATAGCGCATGTATGTATGCGTATAGAGATGTGTGCATATATATATATATAGTATATATATATGTATATACATTCACATTCATCTAGTCTGACCCGCAGGGACGGTGAGAGACGACAGCCGAAGAGCGGAAGGTTTACAGCTATAGAATGCGGGTTGAGCATTTAGGGTTCAGAGTTTGGGATGTCCAGGCTTTGTTGATGAAGGTTTACTGGGCTTAGTACTTAAGGTTCAGCACGTGGTCGGTTAATGGCTTTGGCAATTTAGAGCTGAAGTTGTTGGTTTCAGGGGGTGGGGTTTATAGGCTTTAAAGGTTGCGATTAGTTCTTGCTTTCTAGGTACCAACACATCCTGGAACTGCTCCATTTCTTTCGGCAGGCTAGCACGTAATCATGGCAAAAGTTCTCCATGACCAGAATTTTTGTGGGGCTCTTATAGGTTAGCACGTCTCTTAAAGTTCAGACTTTTCTGGGGCTGCAAGAGAGGGAAGCAACGGTGGTACAGCCAACCGTATTCCTTGAAAGTGGTCGCTGGTCGAATCTCTAACATCTGTAATCTTGCCGTCCGCCTGTGGGGGGAGCGGGAAGGGGACTGGGATGGGGAGCTTGGCCTTTGCTTTGATGGTGTTCAGGGTGTGTAGAACTCCTGATGCCACAGCTCCGGTTGCTTTCGGGGTGCTTGGTTGTGTCATTTCTCGTCACAAAAGCCTTGGAAGCCACACTAGGCAGTTCAGTAGTACCTCTTCTCCTTTCGGGCCTCCTTGTTGAAACTGCCTTTAACGTGTGTAATTTTTATTAGGAAACACCTTGCACTTGTGTCTTTAGGTGATTGCCGAGAAACCTAGCTCAACTTTCGGCGAAGGTTCCACGAGATTCAAATGCGCCGACAGCAGGAGGCGGAGGCTGAGTGCTCGATGCCTTCGGGGTTCAGGGTTTAAGGTTTAGGGTTTAGAGTTTGATTGTGTCCGAGGCTTTAATGTAGGAACCTGATCAAGCAACCCTGGGTCCTTTAGTTTAAAGAAACCGACCATCAGGTTCCTACAGCAGTTATCGGGGGGTCTGAATTACCTAAACTCCATTGTAGTTCCTTTTTGTGGTTTAACCAAATTCTATATTCAGGATCCTAAAAGGTAACCCCCAAAAGGAACTACAATGGAGACTATAGGTACAGAATGTAGTTCATCGAGCTTTCCTCTGCTACAGCGATGCTCCGTTCTTCCTAAGCCCCGAACCCTGGGTCGATGGATCTAGGGGTTTAGGCGTTTGGAGTTTAGGGGTTTAGGGTTTAGGGGTTAGGGGTTAGGGGTTAGGGGTCATGGGGTTTAAGGTCTCGTCTCCTATGGTCTAAACTCTAAACCCTCGAGTCTTCTGGGCCAAGTTTCTCCTGAAGGCCAGCATCGGCTCGATGTTTCAGGAGGCACAGCTGCTGCCAGTGGGTGATTTCTACGGGTTTTAATTGCTGATAAGTAGGGTTCTGCGCCAACACCCTATTCTAAGTCTTGAGGCCCTTGTTTTTCCGTGTGGGATAAGAAGGCTACCGCCCGTTTTGCCAGAGGGCTGTTCCAACGTCCCAGTACCTGGTTCACAGCTGTTCCAGTTGAACAGCGCTGAACTGCTAGACCCTTAACCCCAAACCCGACAGTACGTCAAATTTGCTGCAAACTGCCGCTAAGGGCCAGCTGTGAGCCCGACAAAACCTCGAAGCCGTGCCACCAGACCCTGAACTTTAGACCCTAAAGCCCTGCAGGCTTTCGACATGTAATGTAGGGGCCTAAATAATTACCAATACTATTTGGGGGTTCCTTACTATAATTGTAGCATAATGGGGCCCCAAACCCCATTCTTATTATTAAGGCCCCTATATTAGTGACTTTTGGGTTAGAGGCTTCTAAGATGTAGGGTGCAACCATCGAGCTCCTGCCCGCAAGCCTAAGCCTTAAAGCCGAAACCCTGAACCCTATACCTGAAGCCCTAAGCCAAAAAAGCTCCAGCACATATAAAGGCTCCAGTTAGAAAGCTCTAGCACATCAAGGCTACAGTTAGAAGTTGAGTTTCTCACTGTTGCCTCAAGGACGGTCTTTCCCCAGGCCAGCAATAGGCTGGTAGAGCAACGATCACACCGGTCTGTTCGAGGAGTACGAATCGTGACTGATGATCGCCGCTATCGTTATGACGACGACCACTACTACTACAGCTGCTGCTATTACTTTCATGTCGTAGTACAATTAGTGAACGTATTGGCAGACAGAGCTTTTGCAAATGGTAGGCTAGGCATCGTAAGTGTCGTTGCTGATATTTCATGTTGCATTCTAAGTTCGTTACCTCAGCCAAGGTACTTTTAAGACATCTCGCTTCGTAACTTTGCAGTTCTCTGAGTCAAAGACAAATTGCACCCTAAACCCTGTATTGGTTCGGCTGCGAGGCCAGAGACAAGTCGCAGAGCTCCGAGCCCCAAGCCTTAAAAGTTAACTAGGTAGGCCTTTGGGATATTTAATATTTTCCCTTATTCGGCCTAAGAGGACCCTATTTAGTAATATTTTTCAGAGGCTTTAAACGGTCAGCCAGTTAAGAGTGAGGAATCTCTGCTTCATAAGGCAGGGCCTTTGCTATCCAAGTCGTGACACATAGGCGACGGTTGGAAGTTTTGACTAGCCTGAGGACTTGTATGTACAAGTCCTTGGTCATAGCCCTATTCAGCGGAAAGCCTTGTAAGTACTGTGGCATTCCAGACAGATTTTGCAGCACAGGCCACGCAGGCCATGATTCCGCAGCTTGCTGGGCGCCAGAGCTGAGGGCACAAGGATTCAGTTTTGCATGGCCTGCTTGACCACCATAGGCTGCGAAGTGTGGGTCTGTGAGTTTGCTGTACTAGGGCTTGCAGCTTACTTCAGCTTGCTTAGCTCAGGCTTTGCTATGATCCAACAAGGGTGCCGCTGTGTTTATAAGGGTTCCAAGAGTGTTCAAGAATAGTTGTACAGGGCTTTGCAAGGGCGTTAAGGGACTTGCGTAAGGGGCCTAACGGGTGCTTCACTTGTGAGGCAGCGGGCTGCAGTGCGACTCAGTATGACCTGAGTAAGCAAGACTTCAGGGTGAGTAGGGTTTCTTTAGGATAAAAGCTGCTTTAGGTGAAGAGGCTACGAGCTACCAGCGAGGCCCCCCTTCGGTGCCTGCTTCTCTGCCAGAACTGACATGTCGTCTGCAAATGAAATCCACAACCCCCTAAGCCCAAAGCTCTAAATCCCAAACCCCACACCATAAACCATGAGCCATTGCAAAAGCCCTTGTCGAACCTTTCAATCCGAGATCCGAACTCAAAGAGCCCCCAGAAGAATCCGTACTTTGCCCGAGAAAGTCCAAGACTGGTGAATCCAACGCAAAAACAACCCTAACCCTCCAGGTACATACTATAGAGCTAGGGGCTCTAGTACCCTCTATAGCAGGTACCTGGAGGGTTAGGGCAAGAAGAAAGAGCACACACTATTGAAGCCCTCGTAGACGCCTTATACAACCCTTATGAAACCTGTTAGGTTTTTTTTGTAGCTGTTCAAAAACATGATTCAATGACTAGAGAAACACGTGGAAGTCCATAGAATCTCTAAGTTTAGGAAGCCCTTGCTCAACTGCGCGCTGAGGTCGACCACATGATCGAAAAGCTGGCGCAAGCCATGGATTTCTCGGAGTTGAGAGACCAGCAGCTCAACTCAACAAAGGCGGTTCTAGAGGTAGTTTTTCTATGTTAGGGTCCGCCTTAGGTTCCTTTTATAAGGTTATCGTTCTATTTGGGGGACCTGAAAAGGGACCCTGATTTCGAGAACTAGGCACTAGAGAATAGGATTTGGGGCTGGGCTGGCCGTTCAGGGCTTGGTTGTGTTTTGTAGCTTGGGTTCATGGCTGAGGTTTTGCGATTAAGGCTTGCTGCTTAGCGGTGTTGCATGCCCAACCCCTTAAACCCCAAACCCTAAACTCCTCAAGCCTAAGCCGTGTTGGGTCTGCAGTGCCACGAGCCCGGGCCAAGGGACCATGTACTTGCACTCATACACCGGTGTAGGATTTAGGAGTTTAGCTTGGTTGGTTGGTGGGTTGGTTTAGGGCTTCGAGTTTTAGGGGTTTTGGGTTGAGGCTTTATGTTTTCCGGCTGCCTCTGTTGTTGACTTGTCGGGTTAGGTCCCTGACTCCTGACTCCTTGAGCCCTGAGCTCCGCAGCCTGCAAGTGAAAAATGGTCTTTTCCGGCACAAACCAATCTACCCCTTCCTCTGTCTCCCTGCCCTCAGAGCCTCGATCCTCGTTTGCCGAGGCTGATCGAGTCATTCAGTGCAGTTGTGGACGAAAGGGCTGAGGCCAGCGAGCGCGGTGCAGACCAGCGAGTGGTGAAGGGGGGCTAGTTGCAATAAAGCAGTAAGTTTTAGCTTCTACTAAGCCTCTAGCTGCAGCAAAATAGTAAGGTTTAAGCCTCTACTAAGCCTTTCTGACTGCAGTAACGTAGTAAGTTTTAAGCCTTTATTAAGCTTTTAGCTGCACTAAAGTAGTAAGTTTTTAAGTCTCTACTAAGCCTCTAACTGCAGTAAAGTAATAATTAAGTTTTAAAACTCTACTAAGCCTCTCTAATTGCAGCAAACTAGTAAGTCTGAAGGCTCTACTAAGCCTCTAGTTGCAGTAAAGTAGTAAGTTTCGGGCTCCTAACTCCCATCGTAGACTCCGGTTTTTTTCAAAAAATGGTTAAGGGATGAAGTCTTGACCCTTGAATATAGAGGGATTTTTTTAGCTGCAAGATCAAGATTTCCGGAGAACAAGCCTTTAAATATTGGGGTATTTACTTTTAATACAAAATATGGGTTCTTGGGTCGGCAATTGCAACATCAAAGCAACGATGCTAGATCTTCGGACCCCAGACCCTGGCTCTAAACCCCCAAGACCCGTAAGCCTATGCCCTAGAACCCTCGCGCAACGCCTCAACCATGAATGACCCTAACCCCCAAAAACCCTCCAGAAAGGAACCCTCGACCCTAAAACCTAAACCCGAAAACCCAAGGCGGTCAACCCGGAATCCAGTGGAGTGCGGTTTCTTGGAAGCTTCAAGAGCCAACCTCAAAAGCGGAACCCACCATCCTCACACCTCAAGTTCACCGTGCCTATTTGTGGTTTTCAAGTGTTTGGGGCTTCAGGTTTAAAGTTTTGCATTCAGGCGTTTCAGATCGAGTTTCGGGTTCGGGGGCTTCTCCTCACCTGAACCACTTACCCTCCTTGACTCGGACCTTCTAAGCACCCAAGCTGATGCAGACCATCCTTACATCGATTGGGGAGACGTCCGTGGCCCGACACTCAGGGGGGACGAGAACCAGTGGACTGTAGGGCAAGAGCAGGTCGTTCACCGGACAAGCTTGTTTATCTGGTTGTCAAACCATATTGTTGCAATCGCTTTTTGTTTTACCTTCGCTCTTTCCCTTGTGTCGGAATCTACGGACCCTGAAGCGTTCGTGTTTCACCTGGTCAGTTTATAGTATCCCTTACAGTCCACGTGGAGCTGTAGCATACCCAAGACGATCTTTGGAGACTGGTATAGAGCCATGAAAACTAGCAATAGTCTTCCGTATTCCCTTTGTATGCTCATGCAAAGATCAGTATAAACATTTGTCTACCAATTGCAATTATTGGGGCCCGTACTGTATGTCCTCGACCAGCAGCACCACACTGCAGGATTTAGGCTATTGTAGGGTTTGAGCCGGGCCTTTCCGTGTCGATTGATCTTAATGGTTCATTGAAGCCCACAGGTGGTAGTCAGAGCCCGAACATGGGAGCTTCGGACTAAAAGTGGTCCGCAAGATAGACTCCTAGTAGTAGGATCCTTCTGATAGAGACGACCAAGATCACCTCGATATTATCAAAGAGGTCAACAGTATGTTGTCCGGCAAGAGGTGCAGAAGTCGATCTTTTCCGATGTCTCCCGACTGGCCGTATTCTCAGCTGCTGTGGGCATACCAGTGCAGGGCTAAGCTTGCGAGCAATACTTAAGTCGATGTTCAGTCGTGACCCTCTGACACACAAGAGAACGAGTCGGATCGCAGGTGGTGTGGCGAAATCTGCGAAGCTCTGGAATTTTTGTCGCGACTCCCGCACGAGTGACCTGCGCGTTCGAAAAGGAGTCCCCAAACAAGCCGGGAAACGCCGGGTGAAGGCAAGTTGAAAGCGGATGAGATGGAAGGATGGCACGGACCAATACAGACAGATCCAAGGGGATGTGTAGACAAATGCACACCCCACACATGAAGACATAAACATGCTGTAGTCAGTGTGGTTTGTTTATGACATGCGATGGACCAACAAGCCCCTGTCGAAACGATACTTATTTTAAACACGAAAACTTATGGCTACGTGGAGTTCTGCGCTTGCCGGCAAGTCTGGATGTTCGTGACATTTTAACTGTTCCAAAGCGCGCTCTGCATGCACGTTAAGTTCTGTGCTTCTGTGGTTGGGCGTGCATGTCATGACAGAGCTACTTACAAACCTTCACGTGCTTTGCACTCGCTTTGACTTCAAGTTCCGTGCATAAAGCACGACGGGCAGTGGTAGCATGTCACTGGGGCTGCTCGGTGTAGTGGCGAAGCCTTGTAGTACTCAGAAACGGTTATCTAGGTACCCAGCCTTGAAGCCTAAAGCCCTAAACCCTCAACCCTAAAACGCCTTAAACTAAACCCTGCCATATGAAGGCCACTTTACTATTCACAACCTGAGTCCCCCTGGCGCTGTCAAATCTCTAAACCCTAAACCTTCAGGGTTTTGGGTTTAGGGTTCTTTGGGCGATTTGTGAGATGAGAGTACGGGCAGTACAAAATGGTAGGTCCTGATCCCCATAGTTATAGGTCATAACTGAGTCATAACAGTCAAAACCAGAGAGTCAGTCTTAGGTAGTGTTATGGTGGATATTTTCCCAAATCATAAGGATTCCCAATATAGAAGCCCTACATTCCACTATGTAGGTGCTTAGGACCCTTTGGGAAAGCAGCAGGTTGTTGCGCCCACAGGAATGGAGTAAGGTTGATGAGTATCACTGGGGTTCCCTACACTTCACTTCGAAGGTGTGCCTCCAAGTCTTTTCCTTATCAGGATCAACAGCCGAAACTCAGGAAGCCCTACAGGTCCACACCGAAAGCAATCCTGGACCCTGTACCCAACTGCTTACTTAAACACTAAACCCTAGATGCACACTGGAAGCAAACTACACCCCAAAGCCACCTCAACACCGGTCTCCTAGCTGTAACATGCGGGCAGCATTCAGGGCAACAAGCTTGACTCCATGGTTTGGACCTGAGTCTCTGGCAGGTTATGACACTCAGGGCCTCATAACTGAGGATCCATGTATAAACCTTGCCCTTGAAGTCGTCCCTATACAGCTACTTTGGGCCAATTGTTTCTACAAGTTGGGTACATGGACCCGTCGGGTAAGTGTGTTGCAGGAGTTTGGTTGGAAGCTTCTACAACATGATGGCTCCTCGTAGTGGAGAGATTCAGCTCGGTTGTCTACTGGGGTCCCCTTCTTTATGAAGCTCCCACGTTGTGACAGAAAAACGTCAGGGTTCAGGCTTTCGGTGTTGACGGCATGAGGAGAACAGCAACAGCAGCAAAAACAGGGTGTAATAATGTAAGATAAGACTTTAACAGTCAGTCATACCAGCTCATAACACTACCAGCAATCGTGCTAGCAATACAGATGCCTGCTACGCATAATAAACTACCCAGCTTCTACCCTAAACCCTAAACCATAAAGCCTCAGCCCTCATACATATTCGCGCCCGTCGAAATGCTGCAGGCGACATCAGTCAGCGACCTGGTCTCACTCTCAGCACAGCATTTTCACCAAGAGCCTCCTACCCTTGGTTGACAGGGCTTTAAGGTTTAGGGGTTAAGGGTCTAGGGTTTAGGAGTTTAAGGTTTAGGTGCGGCGTCAGGGTTTCGAGTCGTGGCTATGCGATTGACTTCGTGCCGCAGAGCTGGAGATCTTCACGATTTATGTTTAGGGTTTAGGTCCAGGGCTGTGGGGCTTTGGTTTGGAAGCTGTCTTGATACCCGAACAGAGTTGGAAGGTTACCGGTAGGCCTTACAGGTTGAGGCTTCAGTATAATATACCCTCAGAGCCTGACCCCCCGAACCCCAAACTCTATGTAGTGCTTGGGGCTTTAAGCAGTTGCGGTTGTAAGGGACAGGGCTGGCCAGAGGTCTCATGACTGAGTATGTAGGAGAATTCCCTTATTGCCCTGCCACATATAGCCAATGAGCCCTAAGCCCATTGGTGCCAACCCTAACCCTAAACCCTTATCCACTGCACAATATACCAAAAGAACTATGTTCGGCATTCAGTGTGGCATCTCTTTAGGATTCGGAGAAAGAGCTGGCTTATGCATGTTGAGGCTCCCGAGCTCTTTTGGGATCTGGGCTTTGGGGGTCTAGGGCGGGCAATTTTGAGACGTCAGTCTCCACTCAGATGTAGATGCCTGGATGCTTCGTAGGACGGTCAATAGTTGAAGTTTTCCGGACATATTTGCCTGCCCTAAACCCTAAATCCTAAACCCCAAACCCTAAAACCTGTAATAGAGAGCCCATGGAGATCCACAGTCCAATGAGCCTTAACCCAAAACGCCATTTTAAACAAGTCGGGGGCGAAGCCTAAATCGCTGAAGCACGAGGGTTGGGCCGTTCTTTGGACCGTTTTCCATGGACCGTGCATCTGCTTGGGGATTCCTCCGGATCCCAACAAGGTTGCAGGGGAGTTTACGCTCTAGGGTTTTTGGTTTGAGGGGCAGGTAGAGGGCTTCCGTGAAGCTTGTTGGGTTGCATTTTGAAGCCTCAAATTACTTACCATATTCATTTATAGCAAAATATACAGCAAAACCCTCTTCAAATTATCAGAGCCCCTATGATATGCTCCATCCTCCACCAAGCAGAGCTATAGGTGTCTTGCGATGTCCAGGCACAAGCGCCACCAGCTGCGTTTTGTGTTTCTCATCTTTGGCTGTCGCCTCTTGTCCGAGGCTTCCAACATGGTGCCTGACCTGCAGGACCTAGGGTTTAGGGTTTGGGGTAAAGGGTCAAACTCCACTGGGTTTAGGGTTTAGGGTTCAAGGTTTAGGGTTTAGGGTTAGACCTTCTGATGCTTAAACCCTTAAACCCATGCTCCTTGCAGGACATCTTCTTGGACAGGCTGGGCTGGATTGTGTGGGGTGTAGCCTTCCGCCCTCTTCTTCATACATGTCTGTCCTGCATAGGTCCTTTGATCTCGAGATAGAAATCCCCGTCCGCTTTGATTCCTCGATCCTGTCGTTTCTGTTTGTCTGTATGCTTTATAACAGTAACCCTACACCCCAAATCAGAATGGGTTGCCTAGTGTGTCCCTCAGTACATGATTTTGCAGACGGGATTCCTAGCCCTAAACCTCTAGATGACTAGATGGTCGACTTGATGTGTCAAATGTCTTGTCCAAACCTGCTCTACCATGCATGTACCCTGAAACAGTAGCCCCAACCCATACCCAAGCCAAGCCTCAGTCGAAGCCTGACTAGGGTTTAGGGTTATAGGGTCTATAACTACACAAGCCCTAAACGCTTTCGAAGTTGTCATTCTCATCGCCTCGAGCTAGAGCGTACAACTCTATGGTTTCGTCGGCAGCCCACTGAACATGGACGGACTTGATGATAGCATGATAGCATTTGCAGTGGTAGGCTAAGCGCGAAGTTGACCGATATACTCGTGCAAGATGAGCCAGCATAAGATACAACAGCATATCTAAACAAGCAACACAAGAGATCTCGCCAACCAGTCGGTCAGGTTCGACGAGTTGCAGCGGTACGTGGAGATGACGATAACCAACATGGACTATCCAAGGAGCTCGCTTTCCCACAGACAGTTTGGGACAGCATCTGGCGTGCTTCCGATTGCGCGCGCGTGTGCTTTCAAAGGCGCCAGCCTGTTCCTTAAAGGGTTGCTTTAAGGGTTCGTTTAAGGGTCCCTTCAAGGCTTCGTTTAAGGATCTCGATTTGTCGCATCACCATCTACCATCTGGAGAGTCGGACAGCTCGGTGAGTTTGCAACGAAACTATGTACACACACACATGTGTGTGTGATATATATATATATATATTTTATATGGATAGATAGATAGATTGATAGATAGAAAGATAGCCCCCCCCATAAACTACCGCGAGGTGCCGCGATAGCGCCACCAATGCTCCTACGCTTTTGGTGTATGATCCAGGTTTAAGACTAGGTTTTGAAGTTCAGAGGGAACGGCATATGTATATCGGCAGCAGCCTTCATTCTGAATTCTTGCGACCCCTCCACGCATATACTCCGAGAGATGGTTTCTCCAAGGATGAAAGTCTTCTCTGTCAAGGTAGCATTCACTGTAGTCTCAGATCAAAGTCCCAGCAACACATATGAATGACCGTGGGCCTCGACTGACTCCTATTCCTGAACAACGGTATCCCTAAAACCAACCCTGCCATTAGATCTTACATTGGCCCCCAATCGTCACAGTAGTCTTCTATTTCATGTTCACCCAATCCCTATCGTTGAGGTGTTTCAAGCTGCGGCGACTGGCATCATCAGCCGCATCCACACTTGAAGCGTGAACGTGAAGCCTAAATTATAAACCCTAAACCCCAAACTCTTGCCGGCCTTGCGAAGGGAAGAATGGAAGGCCATTCAGCAATGCCTTCTTGCCCAGAAAACCATCAAGTCTCTGCGTATCCCAAACCTCCTTCCCTATGAACGGCTGGTTGCAGGACCATGCCGCCTGGCACAGGAGGAGGCTACGACATGTCCATGAAGGCCCTGGGGTTTGGGTTTAGGGTTTACCTATAGTCTCCATTGTAGTTCCTTTTTGGGGTTACCCTTTAGGATCCTTAATATAGATTTGGTTAAACCCAAAAAAGGAACTACAATGGAGACTATAGGTAAGGCCCCAGTCATGCAATACACAAGTTTGAAGGTGCAAGCCAGGGTTTCATGATTATCTCCGATGCCCAAAATCTTGCAGACCTCACAACCCCAGGGCTCTGACCCCGAAGTCCTGTCACTAGGGTCTGGAATTTTGGGTGAAGACCTTCGGACATCTAGTCTTTGGTGCGCCGGGCCAACGTCGGGTCTTCTGCCACAGGAGATAGATAGATGCAATGCGTTTCAGGTTTTTGCCGCGAATCTTACAGCTTAGGTTTTCAGGGTTAGAATTCCGAACTCCCAAATCCTCACCGTGCACCTCCCGATCCATCAAACTTGAAAGACCATCCGAGACCTTTGACCGAAAAGCCCTGGACCCAAAGCCCCCGATCTGTTACGATTTGTCCAGAGAGACGATTTAGGGTGCAGGGCTACAGCAGCTAAGAACAAGAAGGGCTTAGTATGGTCGGTTTACGGTTTGGGGATGTCCCCTCAAGGTCGCTTGGCACCCTCCGAATTACAGTCTTTTTAAGGGTTCTGTTGAGTGTAAAAAAAGTGCACAGGACTCCTGCAAAATGTCGGCGAGTGTGTTTTGTTTCTGCTGTTAGTTATCACAGGGATACTGGTACCCTTAAATTAAACCCTAAACCCGCAACCGTGACAAGAAAAGAGCAAGCTCCATGTGCCCAGGCAGACCCAGGGTGGCAATCCAGATCACCCGTGAATCGCAGCTTGGCACCCTCACAGCTGTATGGGATTTAAAGGCTTGTTGTCGAAGTTTCTGGAGTGTCTGGGCGGTTTTCAGACAATGAGCGTAATAAGATCAGATATTTTGATTTGAGCCTCCAAATCCGGGTTAGCGATTAGCAGCAGGACATGTGAAAGCCTCTTTTGGCCGCGCTCGTAGCGGTAGCATCCAGCTCTTTGGGTTTAGGCCCCAAGGAGCTCCATGGAACGCAAAGCTATGGATCTCATGCAAAAGCTTGGAGCGAACAAAGCAAAGATCGAGTGAGAGATTTTGTGAGTACGCATGTGTGTCGGCAGTGTGTATGGGCACGGTTTGGGCAGCAACGCTCAGCTTCGCTGGTTGCCTCTGCTTGCCCGCTCGTACACTTCTGCCCACGCTTCGCGCAGAGCGCACCAATGTCGGTGATGCAGGCAACAGAACCTGCTTCTCCCTGCAGCCACCTTCAGACGCCAATTTTGATCGGTGCCGTCGTGTTCCCCACAAGGTGGTACACTTAGGTGCCGGAGACCCGCTTGACGAGGACGGTTGCTCAGTAGACGTGCCTGAACTTCAGGAACCCGTGGCATCTGATTTCTGATTGCATAATTGATTATATTGAGCGCACCTGTGAGCCCTATAGGGGATTCAAATTCGTACTACAAACACATATATACCCTGTAAGTCTTTGTATAACTATACTCTGTATTCTAGAGTATACCATAGTTATTACGGCCCCTGTTTTACGCCTTGCCCAAGTAGAAGTTCATGACGTTGGGCTCGAGACCTCCTTGCTTGTTATGTGGCCTCTTAGCAAGAGTCTATAGGCTTTAGGGTAGTCGGAAGTGCAATCACAGTGGCCCGACGACATGGATTTCTGAGTTTGTCCTTCCTTGCTGCTTTTGGGATGACGCTGCATCTTGTTCGTACTAAGCACTCCTCGTAGCATCATAAGCAGAACATGTCGAACAACTGGTGTGCTGGAACGGTAGTTGTCGTACTCCTTGCAAAGCACAGCACAATGCAAATCGTGTCGTTCAGTGACCCGGCGCATTTCCATGAAGGCTCTGCCGTTGGTGGCTTCAGGGTTCGGGGCTTATGGTGTAGCTGCGCGGTGAATCCTGACACGACCTTCAAATCTCTGACCAAACTAGTAGGCGTTTTTGTTTCAGTACAGTGCTGGAATCTGGAAATCAACACGAAAATCAAACGTGCAACTGCTGGATTTCCTGCTAAAGCCCTCATTTGTGTGGGAATCGAGACGGGCGATCATGAGGCTAATCGCAAATCCTGCTGTGCCACGTGGACTTTCCAAACCTGAGGCGGACCCCCGCCGGCAACGGACCCAAAGAGTCCGCAGCGGCAAGTGGCGAAGTTGGCAAGCAGGGGGGTTTAGGGTTTAGGGTTTCAGTGGTTTAAAGGGCTTGGGGTGCCAGTTTAGGCTGTTTTAGGGCGTGGGGTTTAGGGTTTCCGGGATTTCAGGGTTTAAGTTTAGGGCCTATAGAGAGCTTGGGTCTTTTTTTTTGGGGGGGGAGGGGGGGGGGGCTTAAAGGGCTCGCAGTGCTTAGGAATCTCCGGAGGTTGAAGCCTTCAACGGTCCTGGCGGTCTGAACACGAAGAAACCGATGGCCCGACCACGAGGATGCAATAATTGCCGGGCTTATAGGGAGTTTAGGGTTCAGGGTCTAGGGAGTTTGGGGTTTAGGGTTTAGGGTTTGGGGTTTAGGGTTTAGGGTAGAAGCCTGATATGTCAGTACTCACAGGTCCTTCAACTTGTGTTTTTTCCAGAGATATGCTCCGGTTAGGCTTATACTGCTACTCTCAGACCCTCTTCTAGTCTACTTGTCAAGGCACGCGCTGCCCCAGTGGCTCCCGACCTCCAACTTAGGCCCCTAGCAGGGAAAGTATACAGTTCTGTAGCGCTTACTGGAGTTTAGGCGGTTTAGGGATTGGTGGTTTACGGTTTAGGGTTTTATCCATGCGGCTGCAACTTGCAATACGATTGCAGATTAGCGGAAGCCGAGCAACGAGGAGCCTCTTAGGATTAAGCCCTGAAGTGCTGATTTTCAGCAGGCCAGTATGCTGTGTATGATCCGCAGAGGTCTCGAGCGCTGGGCCCTGGAACTTGGAACCTCAAGGCCAAGAGCACATAAGTTTACATGAGTACATTTTTAAACATATTATACACCCGAAAGCATGTCCTTCCTTGACCCCTGCTTCATGCCAGCAGGCCCTTGAAGCATCGCGCCTTCATAACATCATCGCCATCATCAGGCACACCATTTCCGTCGCAGTAGAAGTAACATGATCGTCGTCATCACGCCCATCACCTCCGTCGTGAGTGCCATACCGTGCCACATTCGTTTATTTTGCAAGATGGGCCGTTTGTGTACAGTGTACAGCCTTCTGAAACACAACCGTCCTACATCCTAGACCATATACCCTACTTAAGCACTCCAGCTTAAGTCCTGCATATCATGGCCTCATCGGCCGAAGCCTATACTATACCCTATACCCTAAACCCTACAGCCCACCAAGGGGAACGCGCGCTCTACCACGCTGCCGATCGCGACGGACAGTCGATCGCGGAGACCAGATACTGCTCCGGGAGCATCCGTCCGCGCCTTGGGTTTGGGTCTAGAGTTTAGAGGGTTCAGAGTTTAGGGTTCACGGGCTTTAGGGTTCTAGTGTTCCCGGATTTAAGGGTTCAGAGCGTAAGGTTTTAACTAGGGTGTCGGGTGTCTGGTTGTAAGCCGCAAACAACAACAGTCAAAATTTCTGCGAACTTTGGTAGCGAGGCCTGGGGGAAAGACCTTCCGGAAGACCTGCCGACAATTGTCGTTTTGTGCTTGTTCATCGTTGCTGTTGTTGGTGTGTGCTTTTGGTGTTTGTACTTCTGGTTGTGGGACTGTTGGTTGCATCGTCTTGATTTCAGCTGGCTGGATTTCATTGGTTTTGCTGACATGCGTTCTCATATACGAGGCCCAGAACAGTGTCATCTTACTTCCAACATGGTTATAATCTTAAACCCCAAAACCCTGGACCCTGAACCCCCCAATATCTTCCCAGCTTCGAACCTTTGAGGTCAGAAACCTATACCGCTGTTAGGTTGTGCGGCTTCCCACTGTGAATCAGAGTGGCTGGATATTAGGGTTGCATGTTGTCTGCTTAAGAACCGTTGGGCTTGACTTTCTCGATAAATTTATAGGGCTCCAAGCACAAGACGTTGTTCCGAGCTGTTGTTAATAAAAACACGTTCAAGTGGTGCCGCCACACGGATTAAATTGGAAGCCTGAAATACACTCACTATTCAACTAAATTGGCCTGTTCGGTGAATATGCTGAAACACGAATCTCGAATTTGATTGATTCTGATCTCCACGAATACGCATAGACTGGCTCTGAGAAGTTTTGTTTTGATGAACTCTTTCCCGGCTGAAGACAACCGGCGAACAACATGTATGTGTAAATGAAATATGTTGAGCTCAGTCCTCAAATCGCGAGCAGATCATGGCTCGAAAAAATCGAACCCTGAATCCGACCAGCAGCAAGTAAGCTTTCGAAGATATCTATTGCAATTCCACAACTTGGGTTGCTTCAACAGGCGTAAATATGCAAAATCAAGGAATCTAGTGCACATGACTCGAATTTATTTCTTTCTTTGCGTGTTCTTGTTGTGCATAGGTTCAGGGAAAGTTGCCTGTTGTGCTTTTCAGCAATGTATTTCCAAGAAAGATTCCAGGCCTGGCTCTTCCCGTCGCCGGGGGTTTGGTAGAATGGGAACCCTGGACCCTAACCCCCCAGGTACCAACAAAAAAAGGCCCTAGGGGCTCTAGTGCCCTATAGTAGGTACCTGGGGGTTTGGGGGAAGCTACGATCGAGGTTCAGGAACCCGGAAAACGCGGGCCCTGAACCCGAAGCCTGGATCCTTAAACCCGACCCCGAGCCCTGAACCCTCAATCGACCCTATAAACCATAAAGGTTCGGGCTGCAGTTGGCTATGCTTTCGGCTTCTGTGTGTAGAGTCCGGATCTAGACTTGAAGATTTGCCCGCTAGGCATATTATTTAGGGTTTAGGGATTGGGGGTTCAGGGATTTAGACTACGCAAAAGCGGCTTCTTGAATAACCAACATCTATATGCGGCAATCCCTGTACACATAAAGCCTTTAACTCACAACATATCCGATCCAATCCGGGCTGTGGCTCAATTTGTGACACACCTGCAGGAGCAAGCGACTTAGTTAGTCAATTCACAGGCAGGCTGTAGGGCTTAAGGTTTAGGGTTTAGGAACCTGGATTGGGGACCGTAAGCATCAGACAACCAGAATCATACCGCAAGTCGCTCAGTCCCATAATCCGTTAAGCTTACCCTAAACCCTACATAAACTCTAGACCCTAGTAACCTCAGGCCCATAACCCTTCAAGTACTGCTCCTTCGGTAGGCCGATCGGGCGCGAAGGCAGGTCGGTCGCTGCTTGTGAGCTTTCAGGAAAGGCTGGGGTTTCGCTTAGGGTTTAGGTGGATTTATAAGCTTAAACCTCGTGTTCAGAGCTGAGGGTTCGAGTTTTAAATACCAGGCGGCTTTGAATTGTGTATTATTGGCACCTGGATACTGGGGTCCTGGGGGGGTATGTTCGTAATTATATTAGAGACTGCATGCAATGTATTACT
This sequence comes from Symbiodinium necroappetens, assembly GCA_905231915.1. Classification (NCBI taxonomy): domain Eukaryota; class Dinophyceae; order Suessiales; family Symbiodiniaceae; genus Symbiodinium; species Symbiodinium necroappetens. Next base: position 5,731 of record CAJNJA010028587.1, on the reverse strand, counting down.
AATGGCTACGAGCCCCATAGCGGCTCACTCTTCAGACAGGTTTGTAGTTGGACCCTTCCGACCTCAGTGGGTGCAGCCATAGATGCTCTGACACTGTGCACGAAGACTTGTCGCAATGCTTGCAAACTCGGTTCCTGAGACCACAAGCAAAGGTACCTATGAATCCGTTATGAGCCCCAGAGAAGACCCTGCCCTCCTGAAACGCGTGATGCCTGCCAGACATCCGGGTGGCCAGTCGCTCGCGCACGGCCAAGGACTGCATGCTTTATGCGGGTTTTACCATTCGAGATCTCAGATCGCCGATCAAGGGGATAATGAGTTTGGGATAAGGACGTTGTGAATACAGGTTCGCGCTGGCGAACCTGCTTTGACACCCTGCATGCTGTTGACTGGGAAGCAACAATGGAGGTAGTGTCATTTTGCGAGGCAGTGGTGAGGTGTCTTTCGCTGATATGAACCCTACTGGCTCCAAGACCACTCATCCGTAACCCACAAACACACCTCTTCTTTCATCCATTCAGGACTGACTCTCATGCAACAGCAGTCTGGAGGTATAGCAGAGGAATTCTCGCATATGCAGCTTGCCCTCCTCCTAGCACTGTCTATATAGGGAATGAGGAATGTAACTAGAACTCCAGCAAAAAGAAAGGCTGCCTCTCTAAACCGCAAGACCTAAACCCTGAACCATAAAGCCTGAATCGTAATTCCTCAGCTTGGTCTCAAACCCTAAACCCCGACCTTCATTATTTTTGTGACCGTGCGTGTCTTCAGGATCATCTGGACCCAGAATGGCCTCCGGGATGGGACGGTGCTGCCCTGAGACACGGATACCCTCATGGATTCAGGGCCATGTTGATGATGTTGTTGATGCGGGTCGTCATGTACATACTTCTCAGATGACGAGGACGATGGCGGTGAGGATTTTGATGAGGATTAACGAGGATGGTGATTATGCTGATGCTGATGACTGATGGTGGTGATGATCATGACGATGATCATGTGATGATGATGATGATGCTGATGCTGATGCTGATGCTGATGCAGATGATGACCATACTGATGTTGCTGCTGGTGGTTATGTTGATGCTGATGATGATGGATGACCATGCTGATGTTGCTGCTGATGATGATGACGGTGATGGCGGTGGCGGCGGCGGTGGTGGTGGTGATGCTGCTGCTGCTGCTGCTGATGATGATGATGATGAGTATGACGGCAATGATGGTCATGCTGCTGCTGCTGATGATGATGATGATGATGCTGATGCTGATGCTGATGCTGATGCAGATGATGACCATACTGATGTTGCTGCTGATGCTGATGATGATGGATGACCATGCTGATGTTGCTGCTGATGATGATGACGGTGGTGGCGGTGGCGGCGGCGGCGACGGTGGTGGTGGTGATGCTGCTGCTGCTGCTGATGATGATGATGATGATTTTGACGGCAATGATGGTCATGCTGATGATGATGATGATGACGATGATGATGACTCTGATGATGGTGACGACGGTGATGACGACGGGTGATGGTGACGAAGAAGATGATGATGACGATGGTGATGACGCTGGCGCTGATACGGATGCTGAGGAGGAGGAATAAGAGGAGGAGGAGGAGGAGGGTGAGGAAATATGGCTTCAGATCCGTTGGCCAGGCTGTGTTGCAGCAGGGTCGTTGTCTTCTTATGAGCGAACAGCAGGGCTGCATCAACTGAGTCGAGACTCGGCAACTGCATGTAAAACTCCGTAATTAAGCTTTGGCTTCGGTTCCTCGGGACAAAGCTTAGGGTTCTGGGTTTGAGTCGCGTGACATCTGAATGCACAGTGCTCAACGGCACAGACGGGCACAGACCGCCGTTTCCTCAGGACCGCCATAGATGGAGACGGCCGGGGTCCCAGTTCAACTGTGCTGATTTCAAGTGCCAGGCATGTTCTGAGATCCCAACAGCGGTCTGCTGGGCTGTGCTGATGTAGATTGCCAGAAGTTGCCTCACTATTTTGAGTTGCGTGAAGTGTCTGCGACAAGAGAAGCACCAACAAAGAAACGACTAGCTGGCATCATGCTCATGAAACTGTACTCGCATGAGCTGTAGCATGGTACCACTCAGCAGTGCGCCGTCGCCTGGTTGAGAAGGCTAACTATGTGAGACATGTCGGCTCAGTTTTTGACGACATTTCAGATTCTTCCCGACACATGCACCAGCCTTACATTGCCGTGTACCCACAGTTTCCACTGTAGTTGCATTTTTGTTAGCCAGTTTCGCATTCTGAGGTTAAAGTATATGAAGCCTGCACCCTCCTCCGGGCATGTCACCGAACTTAGCAAAGCTCAGAAATTCACATTCTGTTTTTCGAGGGCGCCTCCTGGTTCAATCGCTTCGCCCCAAACCCTAACTCGGGCAGGAAGGAACCAGCATGGTGGAGCGAGGTGGCCCATGGATTCTGCTGTGCTCGGGACTATAGGGGGGCACAGAGGCTTTAGAGATGCATCTTTGTTCATTCAAACTCAGGCTGGTACAGTGCAGGGTTTCCTGAGTTGCAGTCGTAGGGTTTCGGGTTAAAAACCCTAAACCCTAAACCCTCTTGGGATCTATGCAGGATTTTCAGGCTCTCAGCGTCCTGGGTTCAATTTTGGCGCCGGGGCCACGAGCCTTGGGGTTCCCCATTGTAGTTCACTATACCCCAAACCCCGATCCTTTAGGGCTTTAGGGCTTCGGGTTTAGGGTTCAGGGTTACTAGCTAAGCAACCGCAGTAGATGGTCAGGAAGGTATTTTTTCGGTGCTCTTGGCTCGAGACATCGGCCTATCATGTGTTTTGGATCTGGGAGCTGACCGATACACCAGGTGTAGGGTTTAGGGTCATTCCGCAGTTGACAAAAATGGTCTCCAAATCTGCCCCAACATGACCAGTGAGACCAGATAAACTTCGAAAAGAGAATAAGAGACATCCCGTACAAGTATACTTAGCGGAGCGGGTATGTGAGTGTATATATATATACACATACACACACACATATACATATATATATATATATGGGTGCACACTCTTTTACGCATGTGTATATATGTATATGTATGTATGCAAACATACATACATACATACATACATACATACATACATACATACATACACACATACACACATACCTACATACCTACATACCTACATACCTACATACCTACATACCTATACATACAAACATGCTTACATACGTGTATTGATAGATATACACATATTCGTACATGTAAACATGTATACACACATATATATATATATATGTATATACATATATATATATATGTATGTGTGTATATATATATATTCCGATGACCCAGAGTCGATATGCAGGGGTCCCGCCACAATGTCAGAGACATGGCCGTGCCTGCCTCGGGGTTCGCTGTCTGCGAGGCTTCGTGGCTTCTGGTGGTTTGGGGCTTACAGTTACAGGGTTCAGGGTTTAGGGCTTATGGGGTGTAGGGTATGGTATAAGGGTTCAGGGTTTAGGGCTTGTAGGGTTTAGCTAAGGGCTTATAGGGTTCAGGGCATGGGGCTCTTGTGGTTTAGGGCTTACAGAGTTTATAGAGAATAGGGGGGTTAATAGGGCTGATAGGTTTTATAGGGTTTAGGGCTTATGGGGCTTCGAGGGCTTATGGGGTTTGGGATGTGCGGGGTCTAGAGGGTTATCGCTGTCCCGACGCCGCAACTGTAATGGGGTATAGTAGGTTATTGGATCTGCAAGGTTTTGGGGGTCCAGGGGTGCAAGTCGGGCATGGAAGTTTCTCAATAGCCAGTGACATTATGTCCGAGGGTTCTTCAGGAGATAGACCCTCCACGGGAAAAGCGGCTCACACACGACATTATTTCCTTTCACCCTAAACCCTAAACCCTACACCCTAAACCCTAAACCGCATAGCTCCGGGTTTAAGGTGGCGCAGTCGCCAGTCTCGGCAGGTCTCGCTCGGGGTAGAGGCTGTGTGTTGCAAGCGCTTGAAATATGCTTGAAAAAGTACAGATAAGCGTGTGTGTATGTGTGTGTATATATACTTTGTACAGTTATAAACATAATATACAGGTATATTTACATATACACATTGTATAGCACACATATAGAGAGTGAGAGAGAGAGAGAGAGAGAGAGAGAGAAGGGGAGCGAGAGAGATTAAAAGCGAGCGAGAGAGGGAGAGAGCGGACGAGACATAAGCTATGTCCTTGGACGCAGAAAGCATTCCAGCAGAAGCTTAAGCTTTTCGAATCTTAAGGCTCCAAGCAGCCCACTGTGGACACGTTTCACGAGTTTCGACTTCAAAAACACGCTTTTTCGTAGAGACTACGCATCCCCCGAACTGAACGCCTGAATCGACACTTAGATAAACTTAGATAGCCGCGGGGAGCACTTTAAGCTTTCGGCCTTCTTTGGGACCGGTAGTTATTCAAGAAGAGAGTCTATCCCCTATACCCAGAGAAACTCCGAAACCCTCAAGAGACCCTAAGCCCTCTAAGCCCTCCACCCCAAAATGATGCCCTAAAGCTCAGACCCCTGTGGTTCCTCGGGTAATTTCCGTCTGAAACCCCCGAGGAAACCCAGCTCTTCAGGATTCGAAGTGTGATCTCCGCATCCAGCAACCTCTTGGGGCTTCCATTGTGTGTTCTGAGATACCCCAAACCCTGAGCCCTAAACCCTGAACTCTGAATCCTAAACCCGGAACCCTAAACCCGGAACCCTGAACCCTGAACCCTAAACCCTGAACCCTGAACCCTAAACTTTAAACCCTGAACCCTACATGTTCTGAGGTGGCAGCCAAGATCCTCGACGCCCCCGCCACAAGAAGTTCCCAAGGCCGGCTATTCGGCGCTTTTTGGCCTTCAAGGGTTATGGTAGTCGCTGTTGAGGCTTTCAGGGTGAACCCTGCCGCTAGTTTTTTTTCAGCAGTCCACGGTTAGGGTTTAGGGGTTTAGGGTTGGTGCTTTTTAGTGTTGTGGACTTGCTTCTTGGCCTTGAGTTTGCGAAGCTGCCCCTCCTCCCTCTCCTTCCACCAACCGCAAACTGCCCGAAACCGTCAACTGTACACCCCGGACCCAAATCTAAATCCTAAACTCCTAAACCTAAGCCCTACCTGTCATCCTCGGACGCGAGAGTCCTTGCAGCGCCGATCAGACCCACGGCTTTTGCGGCCATTCTCCATAGGGCTTCGCCTTCCGACAGCTGCATCTTACGGAGCATGTTTGCTTGTGTGTGTGTGAGCGTGAGTGTGTTAGGCTTTCTATCTACCTTTGCATGTCTACGCAGACTGTGCAATCTGCGCAAATGCTCAAGTAGATACATGACCAAGTAAACCAGTGCTTACTTCCATGCGTGAATACATGCCTATACTGCATACTCACCTGCACACATGCATACATACATACATACATACATACATGCATACATACATACATTGCACGCATGCACGCCTGCCTACCTCCCTGCCTGCCTGCCTGCCTGCCTGCCTGCCTGCCTGCCTGCCTACCCATACATGTATATCCACATACATACCCACACACATACACACATACATGCATGCATACATACATACATACATGCATACATACATGCATACATACATACATACATACATAGATAGGTACGTACATACGTACATGCATACTACCATGTACTACCATGTGGGTGCATGTCTCTCCCTCTCTCTGAAAGTGTATCTATCTATCTATCTATCTATCTATATGCATACATA
>CAJNJA010028586.1:0-53647 GCA_905231915.1 Symbiodinium necroappetens | reverse complement strand
AGTCGTAGTCGCAGTCGCAGTAGCAGTCGCAGTCGCAGTCGCAGTCGCAGTCGTCGTCGTCGTCGTCGTAGTAGTAGTAGTAGTAAGTAGTAAGTAGTAAGTAGTAAGTAGTAGTGGTGGTAGTAGTAGTAGCGTTGTCGTCGTCGTCTTCGTAGTCGTCGTCTTCGTCGTCGTAGTCGTAGTACTCGCACCAGAAGCAGAAGAGGAGGGGCAGAACGACTGTGTTCGATTCTTCCTGGCCCCTCTATCCAGAGTTCGAAGCCTTCAACACATCCGCTTATTCTTCACCCACTAAACCTTAATCCCACACACTCTGAGTCTGTGCTGGCGGCACTGGAGTTTCGGGGACGGCGCATGCAAACAGACAGATCGGTTCGTTTGTGATGCCCATGCCGGCAGACACCCGCCAGCCGGCTCCTGCTTTATCAGGGTCTAGGGCCTAGGGGGTTTAGGGCAGTTTGGGTGCTAACGGGTTGCCTGCAGGCAGCGTATTTGGCCGCACGTCTTAGAGCCCCATGGCGCTTTTTTTGGTTTTCTTCGTGGACCAAAAAGCTAAAGCTGAAAAAGCCTGATATAGCTGATAGACTCATAGACCCGCACTCGGCGAAAACGTGCTAGCTTACGAAGTGTCGCACCGAAACCCGACTGGAACCTTCACAGTTTTGGGGCATCTTCTCTGCCTACCTAAACCTGAAAGAATAGCCCGCTATGGAAGGAGCAACACATTACAACACAGCTCCTCTGGAGTCTGTATGCCTTAATTACCTTATGAATATTGGAAAGAAGAGCACCATGTACGTGATGTTAATATCCCATGCCAGCTCGGAGGCCGCGTCGGATGGTGGTGCGTCTACAAGCTCCAAAAGTTCACGGTGCGCCCCCGCACACGTGCAAAATCTACGCTGGGCTTTAGGACGGGAGGATTTTGGATGGTTCCAGCTGAAGATTGATTGCCTTGCGCCTCGGGTCATAGACAGCTAAGGCGTGGGGTTTGGGTATCGGCCTTTGGTTCACCTGCACAAAGGTGTGCTGCATGTTGTCGCCTGTTTCCATAAACTACCTTTCAGGAAAGGAGGTATAAGTGGCAGAAGATTAGTACAAGGTCTACGTTAAGTGTGCCAAGCCCATTCCCTCAGGCCCCAAACGCGCTAAGCCCCACACCTACCAAGTCAAGAGACCTTCAAGCCTACATCCTACAAGCCTCAGACTTCAAAGCCTCGGAGCCTGACGGTCCCAAGATGTTCTAGCATTTTGGGCTTGGGGCTTCGAGCCCAGGGGTTCGGATTTAGGATCTATTTTTGCTACCACCTGAGACATAAATCGTCAAGTTTTAGGGTTTCTGAGTTTTTCGGGGTTATGATCTCCGAGACCCACTCTGTGCGAGGCCAGTAGACCCCTGAACCCGAAGCTCTAACACCATGCGTGCTGAAGCGTTGACCCAAAGTCTGAATATCGAGCTCGACAAACACTGATCCTACCCGCTGATACTATATGTCCCCCAAAGCCCTACTCTGCTCACCGAAACACGGCCGGAGGTCCCTGCAAGGAAGGCTTCCCAACAAGAGTGTGAAGCCGAAGCCGCTTCTTGCTGGCATTGGCATGTATATATCGAATCATCACAGAAGCGTCCCCGGAGGCATTCAGTTTGCGTTATAAGAGAGCCTTAGCTTCGGCGGTGGAATCTGGGTTGAGTTAAGTTGGGCTTTCAACAACGGTTCCGCAAGGAGCCATTGCGCAGTTAGCGGGTGCTCCGCTCTTCGCATCGAGCGGCCCATGCATCCGCAGCCTTCTGACAGTTCTAGCGCTCGTAATCTCACCAGCAAAACCGCAGGAGTGCGAGGAAGAAATGCCAGAATTGTGCGCATCGCCCCAAAACGAAAGAGGCCGCAAGATCCAGCATCCTTTCCCCCTGAGTTGGTGTGGGGTTTAGGTTTGGCGGTGTAGAGGAGTTACTGTTAGTCACGTTTACAGTTACAGGTTGTATAGTTCACACCCGAGGCGTCCAATGGAATGACAGCTGCTAAGCCCCCTACAACCCTAAACCCGTTTTTAAACCCTGGAAAACATCAACCGCCACTCAGGAAAGCGACCCGGAAGAGCATGAAACGGCCAACTGCAGTCGTGGCTTCCATGCACAGGGGCTGGGTACTAGAAGGAGTACTATGAGGGTTTTTCTTGTAAGGTTTATAGGACACTAAGATGATCTACAAGGCCTTTGAGCTTTCGGCCTCTTCAGTGTTTCAGGTTCGTTTGGTTTCGACACTCCGCTTTCAGACCTGTTTGCCAGTGTGTCAACCTCACTTCTGCAAAGAGGGCCGGCAGTGGCTGTCACTTTAATCGCGGGCAATGTCCTCGCATGAGCCATGCGCCCCGACGACATCTATTGCATTATTGCGCGCTCAGCACCCCATTTCGCCCCTTGCCCTAAACTTGTAGTATGTCTGCGACTTGAACCTTTTCCAGTGCCCTAAACTTTTCAAACTTTACAGAATCTCGAAGTTGTCAGGGGCCCTGCAAGCCCAGAGGCCCTCAAGATCGGGTCAGCTCAAACAGGTCTCACCCCTTAGCCTGGCCGGGGGAGTCTGCGGCTTTTCGCAGAAACCCTTTACGAAGGGTTATGGTGTAGGATGTTCAGGGTTTAGGCCCAGAGGAGAGCTTCTCTCAAAGTGCAGGATCGCGCAGCTTAGGTGCAGAAGGTCAAAGCAGGAAAAGGGCGCCAGACTGAGCTTCGAAGAGTCCGCGCTTGGCGTTTCTGGGAGTTCATGGGGGTAGTTCTCTAAATCAGGGTCCCTTTCAAGGTCCCTTTGATAAGGATGCCGTACTATTCTGGGACCCAAAATGGGACCCCTCATTTAGAGAACTGCCCATGCGTGGGGTGGAGGCCATTCGCATTTTCTCCTGTTTGTGTGGCAGCGTTTGGATTGGACTTAGGGCTTGCAGGTAACCACAGGGCCGGAGCGACGTGGTAGAACTACCTGTGTCGAGATGTGGGACAGCTCCATCAACCCTACGCTGATAAGAGCTCCGGATCCAAGGCTAGGCTAGGGTTTAGGGTTTAGGATGTAAAGATTTAGGGTAAGATGATGGTGGGTTGTTTTGAAGTTGATTGAGGGAAGGGCTTCGTCCTTCCACCATGGAATGATACATCAGTGCTTCATGCGGGGTAGAATAGAGCCCCTAGAAACTACCTGGGTGCACTAGCCCTTTCGTGGAATCTCAGCTTGTTTGCTGTTACCGGTCCTTTGTCGGAGCCCCATGTGCGAATGTCGGTGCCGTTTCGTGTCGCAAGCACCATTCACGCTCGTTTGTCACAGGGAGAAAAGGTCTGCGTTTGGGTGAAAATTCAGGGTTTGGGAGCTCTGTGTAGCACGTAGTATCCAATTAGTTGTTTGATGCCTTCAACATATAAGACTCTTCCAACTTGGGTTCGGAGGAGCAATAAACTCTCGACGCCTGTGTGCTTGTTGCGTTCTGTATGTATTCTTGCTTTTTCCCGGTTGTGCATGAGGTGCAAAGTGCGGTATGTTGGAAAACTTTTCTCTGTGCTGTCAAGCCGTCCTTACCCCATCTTGCCCGAGAAAGTTGAAAGGCTCAGGCTCAGGGTTCAGTGATGCTCAATGCACACCGGGGCTACCCTAGTCTTCCAAAGGTGTCTGTGCCGGCTTTTAAGCTGCCCGGGTTGTTCTCAAGTGTTGGGTTAGATGCGCGAATGCATTCTGACAGTGCACTTGCTGCGCGCGCATTCACAGCGGATTGATCGCAACCTGCCACAAAATCCTGCATTCGCGTTCTGGATTGCGAGTTTCAGGTCACAGGTCTCGCCGGAAGAAGCCGTCGCTTTTGGTCACTTGGTGATGCTGCTCGGCAAAAGCCGTCCTCAAAGCAATCGACTTCGGGCACAGATTCATTTACAGTCTACAGGTCGCTACAGGTTTCTATTCTAACATGCATCGCCGAGAACTGCACCATTCCCGTTGCAATGGTGGTAGAACCGAAATATTGCTGCATGAGCGTGTCTTTTGTTTGTTGCGTCTTGCAGACGCACTGCCTTTGAGTGCGTTGCCTTAGACGACTGCCCAACTTATCTAACCAACCCGAACCATCGTGTCCCGTAGCCCCGAACAGATAACCCCTACCAATCTCCAAACTTCAAAAGCCTGAGTCGGAGATCCTTGCATGCTTGGACCCCAGCCCCTACAAACTGGCCCAAAAACCTGCGGTCCATGCCATGCCACATATGGAAGAAACATACCGATCCGATGCCAAACTTAGGCACCCCGCCTTTGGTCATGTTGCCGTCCTGGCCTAATCTCGAGTGTACAAACTAACCGTTGGTTTCGGTCGAAATGTTGAATCACGGCAGGCCTGCTAGCTGCATCACCGGAGATTGGTTAATGTTTCGGTCAAGTATACATCCACATTGCACCCGCAGGGCCCTGTGAATTGAACCCTTTGCACTAAGCACTCGAGGTCCCAAGCCCCAGTCCGCTTTAGCCGATGCCGCATGTCGGAAGTTCAGCAAGGAACAGGAAATACATGTTTTGCGTAAATTACATTCACATACACACATGTAGACAGATTCAGACAGATATGAAATGTATTTCTATATATGTATATATTAAATGTATTTGTGTGGTTATGACTGTGCTTGAAGATGTATTTATGTATCTCGGCCTGCACATCCTGCGCAAACCGGCTCAATGCCAGCGGACATGCATATAGTCAGGTTTCATGTCTCGTGCGCATATACATACATTAGTTAATATGTATGTATGTATGTGTGTATAGATATATATATATATACATACATATTCATGCAGGCATGCACACATCGACTTTTTGCAGCTGCGCACGCAACTACTTGCCTACCTACCCACCCCACCTACCCTACCCTACCGACCTATCTGCCCACCTACATACATGCGCACATAGATACGTGCACAGACACATGTGCGTTCGCACCTCGGCCAGGCCTGGCAACGCTGCATAGTAAGCCCAGAATCATTGAACCCTATAATAAAAAATGAGAAACAGATGAGAAAGTCCTGATCGCTAATTATAATTACACGCAGCCTACAGTACAGCGCAGATCGAATTTTCGCGTGTTTCTCTGACACTGAGGCTGCTGAAGGCCCGGAAGACCCGCGCAGTGGTGAACTCCGCGCCGCGGGGGTCTTAGTTTGAGGACGAGTTGTTATTTTGGAGTTTCAATGGTGTAGGGCTTCTATACTCTAAGCTTTGGGGCTTTGGGGGTCTAGTCTGGGGGGTTCTGAAGTTTAGGATCAAGTACCTGCCTGGATGCAGAAATGGATCAAGTACCCGAAGACCATACTTTGTAAAAAGAGTTTTGACATGCGTTAAGAAGTTTCGTGGGCTTCCAACGCGGGTTCCATGTTCTGATTTTGTTTTAGATTTGCAACCCTGTCTTGAGCAAAACCGTATACCCCACTCCTGCCTGAATCGTCTAATTCAAATTTGCTGGAATCACATCCGTCAAAATTTTTAGGGCATCGGTGCTGAGGGACCCGAAACCCAGACTCCACTCGGTGCATTTTGGTCTGCGGCCTGTTTGGGCGGTCCTGGCGCATCCTGTGCATGTGCGGGGTCGGAATACTTACTATAATCGATTTAAGCATTCCTTTACTCAACGTTTTTCTTTTTGTTTTAATGGGTTTGTGTGAGGTTTAGAATAAAAAGTACTTTTACCCTTCTGGAGGGCTCCTTCCTATAATGACCGTAAAGTATATCATCAAGGTCCCTATATTTTGGCTTCCTGCAGCGGTGACTCGACCTTGCCCTAAACTATAGGATTAAACCTTAAACCCTTCCTCCGCACCGACTTACCTTTCAAGGCCCTCACCCTTGTCCGTGAAGGCACTGAACGAGGCCAAGCCGAGATACTCTCTTTGGGGCTTAATTGCTTTAGGGTTTAGAGTTTAGGGTTTTTGTTTGCTTTGCAGCTTAAGCTTCGGTTTGGGGTTCTGGGGGTTTAGGCAGTAGGATCTAGGGCCTAGGGTCTGGCTCGAAGTTGTCGCAGTGGCGATGCCAACAGCTGGGGTGGCGGCTTTTCGGTTTCAGAAGCTGCTGCTGGCCACTACACAGATAACCATGCCCTCATCAACTCGCAGATCATGACCACAAGGGAGATCAAGATAAGTATGTCCAAAGTTTTTCTATAGTACATTACCACTATTCCGTTATGACTCTGTGGAAGCATAACCCAAGATGGAGCTGCTGATACGGCTCAGAAGTTTCCCTGAACCTCAGGCGTTACACGGTGCAGAAAAGCCATTGGGACATATCCTCAGCCCCCCCTGCATTATCCTAAACCCTTTGCCTTGAACCGTAAATCCCAAGATCCCAGAATCCTTAATGGTATAGGGTCTGTGAGGGAATGCCAATATGCACGGGAATTTCACACAAGCTTTTTTATGCACAGGGACTACCGCAGAAGACGAGGACTAGCTATGCAGAGATTCGATAAGGCCTGCTGGGTACTGCAAGCTCCCTAGGGAAAGCCTCCTTCTCACAAAAACGTTGGGCTTTAGAGCTTATCGGGTGTAGGTGACAATGTAGTAGACCCACAAACTTCGGGTTCAGGCTCATGCAAGAGTTGTGCCAGATGCCTAGGCAGTCGGAGAAGTACAACCTTATCCTGGACATATCCGTGCCCGAAGCGCCCCGTTTAAATAAAAAGCTAGAGCTGAGAATTTTACCATATACACAGGACTTAACCCGAAATCGGAAGCCCACGTCAGGCACACCCTACTACTGGTCTTACCCCACTGGCAGCGGCCATTTCGCACGGCCACGTGCATTTGGTTCCACCGCCGGTGCTCCCAGCAGGCTGAGGAATTCCAATCTTGAGCAGTTAGGCCTGAAGTAGCCCCCACAAACCCTCAACCTCTGAGCTTCCGATTTACAGACTCAAAAAGCTGTACATTCTTTTTTAGGGGCGGCTTATGCGTAAATGCGCGGATGTGTATCTGTTGTGTGCATCCAGGCATGTGCTTTCATTTGTTTATGAAACTTACATGCACACACAGGAAAAGATGCAGAGACGGAGACATGCGCATCCATGCCATGCCATGCCAAGGGATGCCCTGAAATGCCATGTTGTGGCGTACGATGTGCCGTACGATACCATATTGTACCGTGCCATACTATACCGTATCATATCATGCCATACCATATGGTACACACGAAGCAACGCACATAACTCGCCACCATACTTTTGTTGTACTTGGTTTTGCTTGGGTTCGTGCACAGTTTTTTCACCGGAAGATGCCTCCCCCCCAACAAACCCGGCGCCTCTAACCCTAAACATTAAAACTATGCTAAAACTTGCAAACCCTAAACTCCAGATTAGACCCCAAACCCTCAAACCCCAACCCCCAAGCCCTGTCCTGTAGACCCAAAACCCCGACCCTGGCTCGGGCCGATACGTGCTGGGTTTTACAGGCTTTGAAACGACGGAGTAAGGATCATTATAATGAAGGGGTTAGGGGTTGATCAGGGTCGGATCAAATTAGGGTTTATAAGATAATGACCCGTGTAAGAACAGGGCAGGGGGGGGTTTTAATGATGGCCTCTGGAGACAAGGGGGCTGGTACGTCTCCGATCAGGGCTCCTGTAGGGTATATCGCTTTTGGGGATTCAGGCTTGAGCTGCAGGTAAAGGTTTCCTGGGTTAAGCTTTTCAAAAGCCTGCGTCCCAGGGGCTCAAGTATATCGGACCTATCAAACACGACCTGGCAAAGGCACTTGGGAAGCCAGAGCCGATTCTAGTTGTTTTTGTGGCCCTCCCCCCCCCCGGCCGCTTTCGAGTTGCTATCTTACAGGGTTTCGGCAACAACCCCGTCTCCGAGATTGTAGACCACGTTCCGCGGATTTCGAAGCCATGGCGATGTCTACCTTTCGCCGGCTTTTGCCCCGTTCTGCCCGATTGCCAGGGCCTCGGCTGATGATTTCAGGAGGTTTCGGATTCCGGGACTGTCAGACCGGCTTCCGGGAAATAGCGAGGCGGAATCTTTTGAAAATATACTATTCCCTGGGCTGCCATATCTTTGCTCTAGTATATTAAGACTTGGTATACCGCAAACCCTTTGCAAAGGCCCCAGAAAAGTCTCCATTGTAGTTCTTGTTTGTTCTGGCAGTTTTATGTTGAGGGTCCTATAACGTAACCCCAGAAAGGGAACTACAATGGAGACTATAGGAATTATTGTGTTCATTTAATCAGATTCCAGAAGACTGTGACATCCTTGGCAAGACTAGTGGACGGTCTTTGGCTTAGGGTTGAGGATTTCGGGGTTTACGGGTTTACGAGGTTGGGGTGTGGGGTTGAGGCAAAGGGCTTACACAGTTTAGGGTTTCCAGGGTTCAGTTCTTCCTCCCAACTTGTGTGCCGAGAACTCTGACATGCCAATGCGACAATCGCTAGAAGAAGTAACTTCTTCTGCCACACTGTATTCCGAGTTACTCAGCAGGAATCACCAGAGCCTTTTGCAATGCCATCAGCTCCACTTAACCCTTAACCCCGAAACTTGCATTGAAGATCCGAGGTATCATCCTACTTCAGTTCGTTCAAAGACTTCATGAACCGCCAACAAGTTGGTCTAAAACTTGCTGTGCAAACTTAAAACTTCACGAATTTCCGTTTATAATTCTCTTTGGGCCTAAGAAGCCGTCAGCATTGCCGTGGTAGCTGCAGGAGGCCATGGCAGTCTCCATCCGCGTTGCTCCAGCGCGGGCTTCGGCCACCCGGCGGCATTTGGGCTTGAGGCTTCGGATCCGATCCAGGAAACGACTCGATCGAAGTCCATCGACGCCAGCAGCTGAAGTTGAGGTTCGTGACGGTCTCCGACCAGTACTAGTCGAACAGAGTTCAATCATCATGCCCAGAATCCACGGTTCGAATCCTCAGCCTGTTTTCCAAACCGGTTCTTACTGCTCCGGGTAGGCCGATGAGCAACCGTCCGGCATCTCGGCAGAACGATTGTCCGGAACATCTACGGAGACTGACTGATTTTTATAGTGCTTGGGTGTATGTTGTAGTTTACGTGGACTATAAGGAGATGTTTTTGTCCGCATGGGCTTCTTGGGGCATGGTGCTGCTTTTTACTTCGACTTGTGCGGTGCCATGTATGGCCGACAACTTCGGTTCGGTTGCAACTTCTATTGCGGTGCCTTGATATTTGGCATAGGGTTTTAATAGATAATGTCGATAACCACCATGAAGGAATATCTCAATCCAATTATTCAGACGCCCTAGTATCGACAGCCTGCAACTCGAAACTTGCAATGCGCAGTTGAAGCGTGTGGAATCTTGGTGAGAATTTCCCCACGAGTTAGACTAGTTACCGGTTTAGGGCTCAGTGACTACAACTGCAGTGCCTGCAGAATGAACTTTGGGGTTGGAGCATTCTGACAGTTCACTCCATGGGGTCGCAAAGATGAAGTTTCCATAGCGTGTGCAACAACCTGGTCTTGACCTCTCAGGATGTGCAGGAGTTTGATCCGCTGTCATTCATCATTGTGGAGGCCAAGCACGACAAGCCTGGAGTGCTAGGCGAGATCATGCAGCCACGCAGCTCTTCAAAGGGGGCTAATCGTTGAGACACATGGTGGTCATGATGTTTTGAGTCTAAATGGGGAAGGAAGGATTCTTGCCGTGGGTTTGTGGATACCAGAAATCAGGATCAACGATTCTCATTCACTCCGGAACGGAATGCAGGATCCCCTCGAAAAGTGTTCTCCCTGGCGGTTTCGGCGGCAGAATGCCAAATATCCTCGAAGCAGAGCCGAGATACATAAAAAGCGATATTCCTTTGTGCCGAAAGGTTACCGAACTTTGTTATTGAAAATGTAGAGCAAACGCCTATTCAACTTATTGAGGCCCTCATATTAAGCCCCAACCCTAAGCCCCAGACCCCAGCCTAGGCTCTTCGCCAGCTGCGACTCTTGGCTTTCACTCTCCGGAGCTTTGCCCCAAACCCCAAACCCCAAACCCTGCACGCCGCCCCAAACCCTAAACCCGCCCTAAACCCCAAAGCCCCAAACCCCAAAACCCTAAAACCTCAAAGCCCCAAAGCCCCAAAACCCCAAGCCCTAAAGATGAACCCGGGGTCTGCCAAGTGATCTAGCAAGGAGTGGCTCAGAAGCTCCTGAGGAAGTATAGGGCTTAGGGTTTAGGGGTGTGAGTTATTTGCAATATAGTCATGAAGCCCTAGCCCCATCCATGCCCTTGCAATTGCGCAGACCGGCCAGAAACGTGTTCAACGATCTTCTGGATTCTGGAGGCTTAGCATTGCCTAGTCTCTACCAGCCAGGAGCGGGTGAAGTGACCTTTTTGTAAAGTTATAATGGGGCAACTGTATCCGCTGAGGCCGGTTGAGTGGATCGTTGGTTCTTCTTAGGGCGTTGGGGCTTAGATTACACCTGCAATAAGATGATATAGCGGCCGTAATCATCACCTATATTATGTTTTTTTTTTTGGGGGGGGGTTCCTTATTATAACTATAGTATACTATACCCCCAAAGCCCTAGTCCAATTATTAAGGCTCCTATATTACTATTACTCCTCAACCCTTTGGCTGCACTCTAATAGGGACCCAGCGTCGGTTCCCACCCCACAGGTTCCTTGGCATCCTTGTAGGAGGCACGGTCTCTAAGTTAAAACTGCTAAGCTTGAATAGAGGCAAAAGTGCTTTTGTGCAGAAATGTGCAACTGCGCACATACCTGGAAATTGTACATGCGATCTATCTGCATGATAGCTATATAAACATACCTATATCTATGGACAGGCAGATAGATAGGTTTTACGTATGTTTGTATATATGTTTATAAACACATACATGTATATTATATAACCACCCTGAAGCCTGGACCCCAAATCCTAAACCCTAAGTCCTACATCCTAAACCTAAACCCTAAAAGAAAAACCCTAAACCCTAAGTTCAAAGCTAAACTCTAAATCCTAAACCCTAAGCCCGAACCTAAACCCTGCACCCGAACATCCTCTAAGGATATCAACCTCACTCACATCGAGTCCCGGCTGAAGTCCTTCACGCGCGGCTGGGCTCTTGTTAATGAACGTACGTAATTTAAGTTGCCATACTGGAGATCTTTCGTAAAAATATTGGAAATTCTAAGTATATCTCTGATCCCTAAGCCCTAAAACCCCTAAACTTCGCTTCCATTTATGGTGGTCCTTGACAAGAGCCCAGGGGATGGGCCCTCCTTCCACATCGACTTCCAAGGCCCTGTGGAGGCCCTCTTTCGGGGTTTTTGGGCTGTGGGGTTAGGGTTTCAGGGGTTTTGGGGTTTTGGGTTTTTGGCCGTCGTTTACCGTCAGGGAACTCTTCAGCCCAAGCTTCCGTCCGTTGTCGTCCACAGCTTTTCCTGCGCGCTCTTGTCTTAAGACGGGGCAAGGGTTGCATGGGGGGCTGGGAGGCAACTCAGTCCGTACTGAGAAAGGGTTTGGGGCTTACGGGTTTGGGGTTGATATACGGTGCTGGTTGTGTGTAGACATATGCATGTGTTGGTATTCAGAAGTGCTTTCACGAGGGTTATTCCCATAGGCTTTAGATTTGCTTTTGTGCAGGTCTTACAGGATTATTTGATAAGGTGTAGGGTGTTTGTAAGACTCTCTCTCTCTCAGGGTTTGGGGGTTTGGAGGTTCAGGGTGTAGAGTTTTGTCGATGAGGGTTCCGGTTTTGGTGCGTGGGCTTGAGCATTTAGCGGTTAATTGCTTTCTTGCCGCCTGCAAGAGCCGGAAAAGAGATGCAGGGCCGGAGAGCCCATGTACTATAAAACCCACAACTAGCAGCTGGTGCTTGAACGAAACAGAAGGTGCTGGCATCTCAGAGATGCCTAGACACATGAAAAGCATGCTTCCAAAACAGAAGGAACTCCCTCAGATGTGCATATATGTATGCAGGGACATGCTTTGTATATAACATATATATATATATGTATACACACTTGTAGTGTACGAGAAGTTCCACATACACACATAGGTAAATAAATAAATGAACATATATATATATATACATACGTACATACATACATACACCTTTGCCGTATGTAGACTCCACAGACGTGTGCAAGGGTTTCATTCGGATGTCTTTGATGAAAAGCCGGATGTCTCTAAACTAGTTTGTACAAGACCGTAAAGCCTTAAACCTTAAACCCAACCCCCTAAAACGTAATTGCACCGCAGGTGAATATTCCCAACTACATCCTTCTAGGAGTTGTGAAAGAAGCCTTGTCTCCCAAATGCATTTTAGGTTTTAAGGTGCAGGGCTTGGGCCTAGGCTTCTCATAATAGGCTTTTACTTGTGGGTTGACTGTGTGGAGTTTAGGTTTAGGTTTACCTTGCAGGGTGCCTGCCCAGTGACATGCAGATTCTATATTCGAATATCGTTAGCTCAGACTGTGCTTCCGCCATGAGCAACCAAAATCCATGTCCAAGTTGCACATGTGAAAAAACCCGCGAAAGCCGACCTTGCAATACCGTCCGGACGATATTGACAAGTTTTGCCTTCAAGCCCGGTCTCAGCCTTCAACCCACATCAGCGCTTTTCAATTGCCCAAGTCGTGGGAGAGCAAGCACAATCGCAGTGCAGGCGTGAAGCCCGGGCTCTAAACACGGTGAAAAGCCCCGAGCCCTAAAATTTACATGCTGCAAACCCCTTGATACCATACACAAGCGCTACATATATACATATGTATATATACAGAAATAAAAATATATATATATATGCCGCAACAACACTGAGTCAAAGCGGCCAGGAGCCCAAGATTCAACGCCTGATGAAGGACCTGTTCTGGGCTCCCCCTGTATGGTTTAGGGTTTAGGGTTGAGGGTTTCGTTTTCGATTCTCTAGAATTTCCAACAGACCCGATATCCAGGTATTTGGATGTAGGTAAGTACGACGGAAGTCAAGGAGAGTAGTGGTGTATGGGATTTCAGATCTTGCGTCTCAGGGTTTGGTGTTTGCCTTGGGGGCTTGCCGGTATGTCAGCTGGGACCACCTTCGAAACTGTAGAGGTCTTTGGTGCCATGGCACGGTTCGTTGCACCTGTTCGGAAGAGGGGCCACGCGTTTGGAAAAGTGCTTCCCTTTTACCGGCTCCTACGGTTGCATGGCGTGGAAGTTCCATTAAATCATTTTCTCGCACCTTGCATCGTCCAGCGGATGAGTTCTTCAGTTGGGGTTTTGAACACCACCCACAGACTTGAATATCCATGTTACACCTCCATTAGCAAGCATCCCGGCTCTAATATTCAACGAATAGTCCTGAATCAAGGTGGTTTGAGGTTGAGGACAGCTGTGCAGGCATGCCGCTTGACACATATTTTGGATGCTCCAGACCCCAACTGTGGTTCGCCTCTAAGCCCGAGAACTTAGCCGCAAGCCCTGGGCTCTACTGCAGTGTTCGGTGTCGAAACTTCCTCAACCCGCCAAGCCTGAAGCCCGGGCAAGAAAAGATATCACCTTTAAGACCCATACCGCGAAATCCGCAGCTAAAACTTGTGAACTTGTCAAACCCTGTCTTCAAGTAACCTAGGAGTCTCAGGACAAGCAATACTATTCCATTGTGTCGGGAATTTGGGACATTTACTTTTCGGCAACGTCTTGCAATCTTGCCCCACTTGGGGGGGGGAGCAAGAATGCCAGCAAGCTTGCTCCCCCCCGGAAGTGGAGCAAGTGGGGGAAGATTGCAAGATTGTTTGGCAATCGTTCTCAAATAGCTGTTCCAAATTCCCGGCACAGTGTACTATTCCTTGGGTTTGCCCACTAGATCTTGTCCTTGGTATGCCCCCACAGCCCATTTCCAAATCGTTAAGGCCCTTACATGTGTAGTTCTCGAAATTAGGGACCCTTTTTAGGCCCCCAAAATAGCCACTCTTGTCCAAAAGGGGCCCTAACTCGGAGAACTACCCATATCACTCATAAAACTTTAAAGCACTATAGGCCCGAAGGATTGAAATCCGATAAGCCCTATAAAAGGCCCTGACATAAGCCTTCAACCTAAACCCTATAAGCGCTATGCAGGCCCTGACACGAGCCCTAAACCTTAAACCCTAAACCCCAAACCTTGAAACAACCTTAAAAACCCTAAAGTGCCCTAAACCCTAGACCCTAAACCTTGAAACCCTATAAACCCTATAAAAGGCCCTGACATGAGCAGATCAAAGAGCCCTAAACCCTAAACCTTAAAACCCTATAAACCCCTATAAACCCCCTCTATAAACCCCTATAAAGCCCCCTATAAAAAGGCACCTTTGCATGAGGAGATCAATGGCCTCTCTCGGATCCTAAACCCCTAAACCCCTAAACCCCTAAACCCTAAACCCTAAACCCTAGCTAGGTGGGAGGCAAAAAAACCCTATGAAACCGTAAAAAAGGCCCCTTTGTACGAGGAGATCAAGGTGCTCTCCGGGGTCTACAGCGTGGAAGCCATGGCTCCGCGAGAGGCCTTGGGGACGGTTTCGGGTTTAGGGGTTTTGGGTTTTGGGGTTTTGGGTTTTGGGTTTAGGGGTTTAGGGGTTTAGGGTTTAGGGCGTTTAGGGGGTTTCGGGGTTTAGGGGTTTAGGGTTTAGGGTTTAGGATCGCAAAAACCCCCAAGGGAGCAAGTTCTCCTACACCGGGGCTTAGGCTTTGGGGTACATAGGGTTTAGGGTTTAGGGCTTTGGGTTTGGGGTTAATAGGGCTTGGGGTTAATAGGGTCTGGGGCTCATAGGGTTTCGAGTTTCGGGTTTAGGGTTTAGGGTTATAGGGCTTAGGGTTTGGGGTTCGTAGGGTTTAGGGTTTCGGGTTAAGGCGGTTAAGGTTTTGGGTCTAGGGTTTCGAATGAATACTGGGGAAGGGATGATGAGCAATAGTGCAACCTTCCAGGATCCCTGTAGAATGAAAGCATGATTGGGCACAAAACTCTGTTTCATTTCATTCAGGCTCGTTTTGAGGTATCGACTACAGCTTGCAGTGGAGCCCTACATGTGCAATCGTCATGTCTGCTGGCACTCACCAAGTCCATGGCTTGAAAAACCATGGAGCCCTTCTTACCAACACGCTCAGCTCGACTGGCGCCCAACGGGAAACAGAAGCATATCGGTGATGTGAACTTAGGCTTTTTTTTCAAAGTTTCAGGGTTGAGGGCTTATAGAAACCCTACTCTCCGTTAGGACCCTTTGGGTACCAGCAACGCAATCGAACAAAGAAACTTGAGAGCAGAACTTGCAAGGTACTCCCGCTCCCCTATACGATCGGGTGCAGGGTTTAGGTTTAGAAGCCCCAGACCCGAAGAATGATTTTGGAAGGTGATATTTCAGCGTCTGTTAGTTGAACATGCTCTTGCAACAACCAGTGCCTCCAAACCAAGCTGGATGCTTACCGGCGGGCTGCAAAGCTAAGTATCCCCCACATAGGTACTCAGACCCATTGAGAACGAAGCTTCAAGGGATTCGCAAGCCTCCATGTAGTCGCTTATAACCTCTACACTCTTATCCAAATCCATCCAAGCAAACAACCTTGACTGAAGCCCTTGTTTCTGAAATACGACATGGCCCTAAACCCTAAGCGGGTTGAGAACGCTGCAGTGTCAAGGTCGGAGTAAGTACTGCTATCCGTAGCTATCCCCTCTACAGTCCCCATATTTGAAAATGCTGCAGTACATGGCATATCCCCACAACCCTATTCTGATTATAACCACTGCGCATATTAATGTTGAGCCCGATCCAGCCAAGCCTGGCTCTGCCCGCAATTCAAGCTCAGCCCAGCATAGTTTTTGACATCCTATATGAACCGAAAACCGACATCCTACAAAAACCGAGAACTCGAGGCCCCCAGAGGTGAACACTAGAGTAGAAATATGTAGAAATCCTTGGTGCTGAACCGGTGACTAAGATACGTTGTTATACCCCAGACTGTGGTCTGAGTTTTAGTGCTTATAAAGCCTAAATCCTGTCATTTGCCAGGTTCCATGGTCGGAGTCTTAGATCCGTCGAATCCCTTTTGCCGCGGACGTGGGCTTCAGCTCTGGGTTCAGTGGGTTGTGAGATTTCAGCATAAGGGACTTTCCCAAAATTAGGGGTACCTTTTTTTGGGCCCTTATAATAAGGATCCTACTATTTAGGGTGCTCTATTAGGGTCCCCTATTTTCGGCAACTCTATTAGGGTCCCCTATTTTCGGCAACCCCCATCAGGGTTTGGGGTTTTGCAGGGCTTAGGAGTCAAGGGTTACAGCCTGGGCAGTCTTCACCGGTTGGCTTGAGAGCCGGAGGTTTCGTAGTCTCGGCCTGCCTGGATGCCCCTGGGAGACACTGGTACGCGTATTGCGCTTTGGGCTTGAAGCCTTGTTTTCTGACCCTGAGCTCACCTAGGTTCCCCTTGAACATCCGCGACCTGGACCTCACGGTGGATACCTTGGACGGTGGATCGGCGCTGATCAATGAGGACCCCGAAGCCCTGGGCGCCCTAAGCCCTACTCTTCCTCTGGCCCTTGAATGATTGATAGTTTAATTGGTTGACTGTGTTGATCGATTGATTGTTTGCTTGTTTGGTTGATTGACTGATTATTTGATTGATTGATCGTTTGATTGATTGACTGATTGGATTGATTGATTGGTTTATTGATTGATTGATTGATTTACTGTATGATTCATTGATTGACTACTTGATGGGCAATGCAGTCCCGGCAGCGATGGGAAAGTAGCTGCAAGGCCGCGACACGATCCTAGGCCCCAACTTCAGGACTTTCACGAGGCCCAGGGCACGTCATGAGACAGGTCTTTCACTTTTCGTCGTGCCGAGGCCCAATCCTAAAACGAAACCCAAGCCAGAAAGAAAACAGCTACCCAATACTTTCTGGCAATCGAAATGGCAGCATTGTCTGCATGATCTGTGAGCAAGGACCCAATCGAAGATTGATCAGCTCTCCTGTCTGGCAGGCTTAGAGCCCAATACCCTTTCACATTCAGAGATTCTCTGTACATTTTGGAAGGTGAGGGGTTTGAGGGTTTAAGGTTAATTGTCAACAGTGGAATCCACGTGTATAGACATCTCAGAGCTGTGCAGGAACACGTGCAGCCTTGAAAGCATCCAACACCTCCTCCGAAGCGTCATGTCGAGCATGGCGGCACAAGTTGGCTCCCAATTCCACCGGAAACCCTAGAGACACGAAGCTGTTCTTTATACACCGCGAGAGTCTGAACAAACCCCAACGATTGTCTACCCTCCAAACTCGAATCTCCGAACTGGGTCAACAGAATCAATTGAGTTTTAAGTAGAAATATGTGTGTATGTATGATATATATATATATATGTATAAATAACCTGTGCATATGTATAGGTACATGTGTACACAGGCACGGCTTAGGGTGTTCGGGCTTGGGTGGAATCCTGAGCTTTCCAGAACTGCAAAGAGCTGGTCGTACGACCGAAATGCCAACCAACTACCCATGGGCCCCTAAGTAGTTCCTTTTTGTGGGGTTATATTTGGAATCCTAGAAGGTAATCCCAAAAAGGAACTACTTAGGGGCCTATGGGTATCTTGATTGCAGTCGCCGAAGTCTATGTCAGCAGTACAGCAACGCAAGCTCTGTGCCCTAAAGACAACCGTAACCCCTAAATGGGGGAGGCAACAAACACCTGAACCCTCAACCCTGACCCCAAACCCCACTGCAATGCAGGCATGTCCTAGCTATGTGGGAGGGGAAAAAACCTCAACCACAGGACCATCCCGGCTTCAGCGATGCCGAGTACCGGGGCAGGCCGACAGGGACGTGAACAGCATTCCGTCGTAGTGTAACACAACCACAAATTTAGCTCCTATGTATTCCCTTGGTAGTGAAGCAAGTACCTTTAGCATTTTGGGGTGCTGTACTACTCTGGCGGTTCAGGATTCAGGGGTAAGTATGATTTTAGGCTTTAGGATCTAAAGAGTTCTGCTTTGTTCGGGCAAGTTCCTGGTGAGTGTCTGCGAGCGTGCCAACTCATAAGTCAATGCAGGAGGGTAGTTTCCTGACCATCCAGCACAATACTGACCCTTTCTGTACTCGCCTGTACTCCGCTTCTAGAATACAGTGTGAAGTTAAACGTTACCTTGTGCGAGTCCTTTCATCGTCCTCGTCATGTGCAGCATCCGTCTTCTCCCGGATGACTTACTCAATATAGAAGCTTATGTCAGTCATAGGGTTCCATAGTATATTTACGTATACACTAAGGGAGCCTAAAGCCGCATTCAAATGCCCCACGCTACTAGGCGGGTCCATGTATACTGCCAGTATGAAATTGTGCGCTTAGGACCATCCTAATAATCGTTTGGCGGGGCCTACTTCTAAAGTAGTAGTACATATGCACCCTCTTGGTTCGGGTACTACATGGTCTTAGGGTTCCTTGATATTAGACTATAAAGGAGACCAAGGCCGTATTCAAATGATTAAGGTCCCTAGGGTACTGAGCGCAGGAGGGATCGCATCGTCCAACTGGCGAAGGCGTACCGCCACGGAGATCGCCTGCCCTTTATAGAGCCGCTGGGTTCGGTGGATAGTGGGTTTGGGGTTTTGGGTTTATCTCTCTCAAGGGCTTGTACAAGCAAGGCACACAAAAGAGCCTCTTCGTAGCTCGTGACAGTGGCCTCCTTTCAGTTTTGAAGAGTTTGGGGGGGGTGTCGGACGGTGAGGGGCCAGATCTTAGTTATCTCCATGCACTTTTGGGAAGCCCGAACCGGAATCCTATGTAAAGGAGAGGCTCCAGTCCCCAAACGCCTACACCCCTGCACGTCGAGGGCACAAGTAGTATGCTTCCGGGTCTTCTCAGTTGCAGTCGTGCACCCTTGTGAGAGAGTTTTGCGGCTTTCGGGGTTGGTTTAGGGCTTTTATGGGAAGAGGAAGTTTAAGCCCTCCTACTCAAGGAACCTCCAGATCCCTTCGTCTGTCGATGGAGGAGCCACAATCTGCCGTCTTCCCGCATATTCCAGTTACGAGCACAAGTTGTGTTATAGTTACCAAAACCATGCTCCGGGCGTTCGAGCATGTTTCCTAGTGTACCTGGTCGGTCTGCTTTGTGGAGTCAAATCGGATGAACAATGCCGTGCAGCGCTTTCGCTCTGATGGTGAATATGTGTGTGATTGGGTGAACCTTACCAGATTTACCGCAACTTGACGAGTCTGCAATCTCTTCGCGTACCATTTCGCTTTTCCGAATCGTCACTCGGCGAGAGGAAACTGTCAAGTGAAGCCACAGCTGAGGTATACCGACAAAGAGATATCAACTTGGCAGGCCTTCAGCCACTCAGGGTGCAGCGTAGCTATCGCTCTCGGCATGTGGTGTTATTCTTGTCTGTTGGCTTCGGTTTGGGATGATGGGTGTTTAGCTGTTTCCTGGACACGACTGCATGCAGACCTATCTAAAAAACTAGCTCCCCTCCCACGTTTCGTAGGCTGCCACCTCGTCGCAGGGCGAAAGTTCATCGTTTTGCCTTTTTGCAGCCTCACGTGCACGTTGGGGTAGGGATCCGCTGCTTCGGCTTCGTCGATAGCGCAGGCTGTTTACGAGCGGCTGCAAGATTGCCACGCGAAGTGGGCTTGCACTGAGTACAGCACCTTGCACTGATTCATCAGACCAGTCTTGCAGGAGAAACTGTGTAGCCGAGCATAAAGAGGTATCGGTATAGAGCTTCGTTCATTTTCACTCTCCAGCCATGTTTCGGTTCAGAGCATACCATGAGGACTGTGGAAGGAGGCCGTCATACTTTCGATCCCTGTCCGTTTTTTTCTTACGCACCGGGTCCCCAATAACTCACCTTCGGCTCCGACCCAGGAGAAATGCTGCAGCAGATGGAGAAGTACTGCGGCTGCGTCCTCAGAGTGTGGCGGAGAGTGGGGTTCGACGGGTCGTGGTCGGAGGTGAACAACTACTTCGCAGCTAAGAAGGCAACCTTCTAACTCCCATAGAGAATATCTATTCATTCGCACATACATACGTACATAATATGTGTATATATCTTATGCATGTACACATATTTTACACACATATACATGTACTGTATGTATATCTATATCTATATATATATATGTAGATAAAGATATACACACGTCAATGTTATGTTTTGCTTACCATACATCATCCCACCATGATCAATAGGACTGGCCTTTTTGGGTCCAAGGAGTTCGACGCTTGGGATCATGAAATCATACTGAAGGTGCTTGTATCGATGTAGGATGTTTTGGAGTCGGAGTACTTGCGAAAGACTTTCCCTAAGACTCCTTACTAGAACTTCCCTAGAATCTGCTCCAAATCCTACTCTTGTTTGTTCAGGCCCCAAATCATGATGTAAGCCCTTCCCACAGATGATTTAGCGGGGTTGAGCCCGAGTCAGTGGGCTAAACGGTTGCTCGGGGTCTCAACCGCGGAACAGGGAAGGTACCCAAAGTCTTCGTTGTCCTGGCTTGTTTGGGTTACCTTCACAGGATCGAAGGCTTAACATGTCTTAAACCAACAACGGAACTACAATTCATACTACTGGTGGGCCTGAAATGCTTGATCCCAGGCTACAGGGCGAACAACATTCCGCAGCAACTTGGCCGGAAAAGTGGCCGAAATTGTATCTACTGTAATGAAATCAGCCGACAATAATAGTCAATAGTACAGGCTTTGGATAATTTGGAAACGTGCGGCATGTTCTATGTTTTTCTGGGGGCAGCTGCGCCGACATTCCACGATTTGTCGACAAGCTCATATCTAAAATCCGGATAAACAGCCTTCGAGCTCCAGGGTCACCAAGCCAAAACGTCACGGGACCGAGGGCTGTGATCTTAAAAGCACGCCGGAAGGCAACTTCAGGTATTGAGTAGTTGTATCCGGAAGAAGTGCTTTTAAGTGTACTATAAATTTATCATACGGGTGGTTAAAGTGGGCCTGTTGTAGTCCCTAGACTCAGACAATAAACTACCTATGATGCACCCAAAAGGCCTAGTCCAAATATTGAGGCTCCTGTGTCAGGTTTCCGGCTATCTCTTTTTTCGTCAACCTCTTCTTTTGTACCTGTCAGCTGGGCGAAAGCTTGCATAGTTGACTTGGACATCCGTAGTTGTGTCTGCAGACACTTGATACTACCACATAGGCGTTGGAATAGATTCTTTATAAGTATCATAAGAATATTTAAATGTACTCCGGGTTCCTTAATCCCTTTATGCTATATAACATGCTACAACAGCCTGTTCGAATTATCAAGACCCTTATTGTAGGGTCTTCCATGAACCAGAATCTCCGGGCTCCTCCCGACAACAGTTACTGCCAGCATCTTGTCCTTCCTGCTGCAGTTTGGGAATCCCACCCTGGAGTCAGAACATTGAACATGAATCCCAAGCCCTAAGCGCCACGACCCTGTACTACACCCGAAACCCTGAAACCCAAAACCCCCTACCAAACCCTGCATGCTAAACCCGAAACTCCAAGCCCCTGAGGCTGGCTGATATCTCAGACTTCCTGCAGCAGCGGACAGGCTTCCCGGTGCACCAGAAAAACGCTGTCGATTGCAACCCGGAACAGCAGTTGATGATCATGAGCTGTAGGGTTCTGAACAGCAACATACAACGAAGCCGTTTATTCTGACGCTTTGGGTCTGTGGCCTCTTCTGCTTCGAGAATTCAACCCGTTCCATCCCCTTCCCAAAGACTGTGTTCCAGCACTGTCATTGCGAAATCATGCTCATGACAGAAACAAACGGAAAGACCGAAACAGCAGCAGACATCTCATGAATGCTCGTTCCCAGCAACACTGTTGAGGTTGGTATCGACCAGAACTTTGGCCATGGTTTTAGCCAACGACTGCACCGCTGAACATATCGAAATGAAGATTGTTTGCACAAGCAAAGAGAACGCAAAAACCGGGTATGGTCTTCGTAAAACAAGCTAGGGCGCCGGATTTCTAAATCCTAAACCCTGAGCCCGAAGCCCCGGCCATAGTCGTCGAAGGGCTGATTTTGCTTCGCTCGCTTCTGAGCATTGATCTCAGCCATGCGGGAGGCAAAAAAGCCCTAAACCCTGACCTTTATACAAACCCCAAAGCTAAACCTTAAAACAAAACGAAGCATCGAAGCCTAATTCCTATACCGAGAGGCTTCACCTTGCGCCCGATCAGCGGTCTGCTGTCGGCACGCGACTTCCTGAATGCTTTGGCCTTCCGGGCTCCCAGAAACAAAAGAGGGTTTAGGCTTTAGGGATTAGGGTTAAGGGTTTAGGGTTTTTAGGCTTTAGGGAAGGGAGTTTAGGGTTTAGGGTTAAGGGTTTAGGGTTTTTAGGCTTTAGGGAAGGGAGTTTAGTGTTTAGGGTTTGTAGGCTTTAGGGAAGAGGAAAAAAAGGTTGAGATTTGGGTTTCGGCTTTAGCGGTTATAGCCCTAAACCCTAAACCCTGAACCCTGAACCCTAAACCCTAAACCCTATAGGGCTTTAAGGTTCGATGACCACAGAGGTTTCCAGCGCTGACACGAATCAAGACATGGGCCTAGGAAGCTTGGACGCTTAACTCTGAACGTTTAGGGTTTTGCGGGGTTAGAAGCCGTTACAAGTGCATGAGCAAGAAAATTCAATCGCCGGGGTGTCCATGCGCCTCTGCGAACTTCTTCAAAAAGCGACCACGACGACCCAACAGCCTGCGCATGTTTGTTTACGTATACACAGTTATGGAGGTCGGCGGAAATCCCCTTCGGGGCCAAACGGCACAGGAATTGGATTCTCAAAGTATCGTGCAGTCAGGATTTCCTGTCGAATACTTGTTCATGATTTTTGAAAAGGGTTGAACAGGTGGACGTCTTCTACTGCTTTCCTGTTGTTGTTCGGGGCTTTTAGGGTGCGGGGCATGTACGAGTGACACCAAAGTGGAGGCTTGAGGGAGGTGAGGGGGAATGCGGAAGGTTGATGGTGGTTTGACATAAGCAGTCGTGGGTGCTGAGCAGTGATAGCATCGTTCCCGTCATGTATATCGTCATCGGCACTGCCGCCACAGTGTATGTTAATCATGCCTGCTGCGCACACCCTCGGAATCAAGCATGAA
The DNA here is from genome assembly GCA_905231915.1 of Symbiodinium necroappetens. Taxonomy (NCBI): domain Eukaryota; class Dinophyceae; order Suessiales; family Symbiodiniaceae; genus Symbiodinium; species Symbiodinium necroappetens. The sequence goes on along the minus strand of CAJNJA010028586.1, from coordinate 30,588 downwards.
GCATGGTTCCACCTGCCACCCAAGGTTTTCTATTCGACGCAGTACATCAGGACTGCCCGCCCAGCGAGCCCCCAACATCGGGAAAGCTAAGTAACACGAGAATATTCGTCCTTTAACGTGTATTCATTCAGGTCACGGAGAGCTCCTGGCACTGGGGTTTCCGATTCGGGTGCTGTTTGCACAGGGGAATAATTACATTCGAGGTCGCAATGGAAGAAGCCCTTCAGCCATCAAGCTTGAAATCACCAGACCAACTCCAGAACGGGAGCCGAGCTACAGAAGAGAAGCGCCAAACATTGCATAGCAATGCTAAAGAGCATGCTTTCTAACAGTCACTGGGGCACTAGGGCTACGCAGAGGATGCACATTCTAGTCATGACGTTTAGAAGTAGCAGTGGAGTCCCGTGGAGCCAAAAAACGATCTTCACCATGATGGTAAAGAGCACTTATATGAATATGAGTTGGGTTTCATTACAAGTATCTCCATATGGGATCCCAACACACACACACATTGCTGCCTACTTTTTTTTAAACCGAAGGCTCTTGACCTCTAGCCCAGACACCATCCTCCTGCACACCCCAAGATCGACGAAGTGTGCCGGACGTTCTCCAAATGACAACCAGGTTTTTTTTGTCAGAGAAGGATTCCGTAGGTCCTTAATATGGGGGGGCCTTAATGATTAGACTAGGGTTTTGGGGTATGTTCTACTATAATATCATCATCATAAGGCTTCATAAGGAACCCTCAAGACCTGATTGTAAATATCAAGGCCCCTACATTAACCCCTGCTCCTGGACTATACGACAAAGGGTAAGGGTTTGCAGGGACTCGATGTCTGCGACAACATGATTCTCAGAGTTTCCTGATGGTTTCTGTAGGAGACTTTTGACGTGGTCCCCAATTATCTCAAGTATCGTTAAGGGCTCCTAAGCAGCGGGTTTTTGGAGCTCCTTCGGTCAAGTCTTGCTGAAATACGTGCAGGCACCATGGAAACCCCTTCTACACTCCAGAGCCAGATGCGGCCGGGCTTGCATCGATATGTGGCGGTTGTGGCTTGGGGGCTTGGGCTTCACATGCTGGGTTTAGGAATTATCGAAGGCGCCTACCAATTCTTGAATTCTGGTCGCCTCAGCGCGGAAATGTTTAGAACAACTTGCTGGCTTGGGGCTGTAGAGTCTCCGGTCGGCTTGAACGTCTTTTCAGGGGCTCCCCGCTTAAGGTCTAGGGGACGGTCCAGGGTTTAGGAGATTCGCACGAGCCCAAAACCCTGCATAAATGTTGCATGAACTCTAATGGTCTTTCCAGATGCTAAAGACCTGACTAAGTCAGAAGCAGTCATTTCCTACGTTCTGACTTACATCCTTGGTAATTTAAGTCGAGTGCTTCTTGCTAGCCGCTAGGCAATCTAGCTACAAGCTCGTCTTACAAACAAAACCAAGCTGCACCCTGCAAGCAGTCCTGAAGTGTACGCCCAAAGCTTCTGAGTGCCGTCCCAGCCCCAAGCCCCGCACCCTATACCCTCTAGGCGAAACCTAAACCCTAACCCTTATACTCAAGCCATGTGTGAAATTCCGAACCCTATCAGTTTCCAAAACCCTAGTCCGTAAGCCCCAACTCGAAGCCCAGGTTTGTCATGAACTGTTGGGTCACGTCCCCCTCTTTGCGAATCCGGCCTTCGCGGATTTCTCGCAAGAGATAGGTCGCCCGACAGCGATGTCACTACATGGTACTGACGTTACTCACATTACTAATGGTTATAGTTATCATGCTAGTGGTAGTGGCAAGGGTAGTCGCGATGGTAGTAAAACCGGTTGCAGTAGTCATAGCAGTAATAGTAAGCTGAATCGCAGAATTGCTGCTGTCCTTTGACCCGGTCCATTGCTAGAGTCCCTTGCAGCTGGGGTTCTTTCCAAAACTACACGATACTTCATGATGTAGTATCCCCCAAACTCTATAAACCCTAAACCCCTATAAACCCTAAACACCCTAAACACCCTACAGCCTACGCCCCTCGACCCTGAACCCTCAAACCCCATGGGTCTAGGGTTTAGGGCCTAGGGTTTATTTATAGCTCGGAAGCCTGGGCCTGTTATGCCCCGAAGCACTGTGTAATGCCGCAGCGCAGGATTTTTCTAGGGGAAATCTTTATCTTTGTGATTGAGGGTTTAGGGTTTACAGGGTTTAGGATATAGTTTTGTGGTTTAGGGTTTGGCAGAATCGCAGCAGGCCAGTTGCAAACGGGTTTAGGGCTCATAGCATCATAGGGTTTAGGGCTTAGGGTTTAGGATTTGGTTTCATGGTTTAGGGTTTCGGGTTTATAAGCTTGGGGGTTTAGAATTTAATTATGAGATGTGTTCTGTTGTCGTCCAAGCTTCTTTCGTAGAGTTTTTGCCGATGTCTGCCCCAGGCCTCGCATCTCTGGCAGCCTCCGACGACGACGTCACACGCCTTGCGTCGGTGTACTGGTTCACCGTGGAGTGCTCCGGACGGATGCTTTTCCCGGGTATGATTAGGGTGTTCAGCTTTTCGTGGGGCTTCCCGGTTACGGTTTGGTAGTGCGGCTATGCCTGGCCTTGCCCTTGTCGTTCTCGTGCTTTCTCCGTCCAAATCAGTGGCCCCAAACCCTAATCAAGCCCCTGGTCTCCAGGCTTTCGGCTGTAGTTCAGGGTGCAGACACGGCTCCTCGACCCCAAAAAACATGCACCTTCAGGATGCGTAAGTTTTCGCGGTCATTGCTGGAGTCCCGACTAGTCCAAAGCACCTGTCATAGTAGAATGGTAGGGTTTCCATATTGGGAATGACTATTTATTATGATTTGGGGAAGTATCCCCATAACCCTAAACTCTAATTTTCTTCATGATAGAAGTAATCCGTATGTTTTTTTTTGCCAGTGGGTTACTGAACAGCCTAGTAGTGGTGAATCTTGCCAGCAGCACTCTGATGCCAAGTTTGATATGCATGGATGAGGTGGAATTGCATAGAGCAATCACTGTGATTGTAGCTTGATTCAGGCGTGCCAGGACTTGCAGTCACTGCAAATTCTTGACAGTAACCCAACATAAGCGTCTAAATCTTTGCCTACCGTATTCCTGACGGTTCCCTGTTGAGTTGAAAATATATAACACTCCAAGACCCTGCTCCAAATATTCAGTGAAGACCCCTGTATTAACTCTCTTTGCTTGCTTGCCCCTGAATCCCTAGGTCCCTGAGTAGTACCCTTTTGCCCTTTTTAACTTAGGGCCCCCTTACTAAAACCGAACAGTAGGAAAAAGGGTACCCTTATTATAAAGAGGCTACTCAGGAACCAAGAATCCAATGCTCTAGGACTCTCGGAGCCATCTTGTAATCTCTGTCCTTACACTCGGCCCCTATTGGTTCAGGAACTTCCTGGCCATCTAACCTGGGAGGCCTCTACAGTACTAGCGGCGTAGTATGGAAGATTGCAAGCTCCCTAGGGTGACAATTTTGTGAGCTAACGAAGCAAGTACTAATGCTATCTACATGGGGTATTGAGTCCCCCAAACCCTAAAATCTTAAAGCCCTCCGAAAGCACGGTTAACCCAATGAGCACCTAAAGCATCTGAGATCAAAGGCTAAACCTCATGACATCCCAATACAAGCCTAAACCTTAAGCATTTATCAAAACCCCTGATATCACAGCCCTCGCGGGGCTAAACCCTAAATGTTCGCACGTTGAAGCCATGCCTGCCTTGTGTGAGTGTGTGAGTCGAAACCTTAACCGTTCTTGTAATGAGGTTCGGATTGCTGCGCGAAGGCCGGCAAGAACTGGACCTCATGGTCACAACCCATGCTGTTAGGGTTCGTCCACAAGAACTTGGGCATCCACTGTCTAAAGGTTTAGGGTTTAAAGGCTTAGAAGGCTTAATTAGGATTAAGGGTTCAAAAGGTTTAGGGTTCAATTAGGGTTGAGGGCTTGAAGGTTTAGGGTTTGATTAGGGGACCTCATGTTAGAACTTAAGTTTGTACTCGCTGATTGGTAAATGAAGAAGGGTTTAGGTTCCGGGATGAGTCCTGGGTTTAGGGTTTTGGTTTTGTCTTTTGGGTTTGGGGTTTAGGGCTTAGTAACAATGAAAGTCGTTCACTACGCTTTAAGCGAACCTATCAAGGACAGTTTCCTTGAGAAAGCACTTCAATAACTACCAGTCGAAAAGTTCACTGCGTGCTTGGTTATCTAGCTAGCAGCTACCAGTTCATGAGCAAGCTACCCGGCTGATTGAGTAATTAGGCTGAGTGATTGTTGCATGAGCTAAATCAACTTTGCGGGACTTGGCATGCTGACTATTATTAGTTGGTCCAAACCAAAGAACTGTTTGTCAAACTGGGCGATGAACGAACGAAGGAGTACTGACTTGTAAGCACTTGGTTGAAACACGACTTAGTATGCATCTCAGAAGTGAGCAGTGCGCAGTGGTAAGGGCAGTGCGCATACAGGCAATCACCATGATGATCGGAGCTATGGTGCTGGTAGAATGTGCAAGCTTCGTTGCCGGAAGACGAGCTAAGTAAAATCACAGCGATTGCAGCGAGGTTGTTGTTGCTGCTGTCGCTGTTTGTGTTTATTGTTGTTGTTGTTGTCGTTGTCGTGGTTGTTGTTGTTGGTCTGTCATGGTTGCATGCACAAGAAGTAGATGAAAATAGCTCGAGGGCATATTATTGTGTCGAAACCAGATACCGCAGCTGCAAGATTTGTTGAGGCTCAGCACACTGATCACTATGCCCATCCCCTGCAGCTTTTGCCAACCTGCAGTCGCACCACTGTTGTACGGACTGAGTTTGAGTTCTAAGATGTTCGAGCATCTGGTTGCCACTGCTGCCAAGTACTGTAAATTCCCAGTCCAACATCACCTCCTGATTTATACCCCCCTCCACTCCCCCAAACCTGGAATCCGGAAATGTTTGGGGGTTTTTTGGAACTGAGGATTTTGACTTGTTTTGGGGGGCCTGGGGTCGAACTTGTTTGGGGGCCGGGGCTCTTGGTAGTGGTACAGTAGTATAGTAGCTAGTATTAAAGCTGTAGTATAGTAGTAGTACAGTAATAGTACAGTAGAAGTACAGTAGTATAGCCGGAGTTGAGTCATAGTACAGTAGTAGTACAGTACTAGTACAGTAATATACTAGACTAGTCGTGCACTAGTGGTGCAGTCGTAGCCTTCGAATACAGAAAGGGATTCTGCTTTGCTGTTCTGGAGGCCACCGGCGGGCCGTAGCACTATTGGGGGGGCTTTTCATCCGCACCATTCTGGGGTCGGAGGTTTTCGTATAGTACCACTTAGAAAACTTGATGGAATACTGTAGCTCTTTTTTGTAAGGGGTTATATTAGAAAGCTATAGATCTGGCAGGCGTAGAAAAACAGAGTTTGGAGCTTTGGCTTGTATTCCGGAAGGCTTCAGGGATAAAGCTTCTATATAGAAGCCTCCGGCTTCCTGCCTTCGAATACAGAAAGGGGCTGGCCGTCTCTCCTCTCTGTGTCTCCTTTATGTTGCCTGTCTCTGTCTTTCCTCTTCAAGAGCGTCACTTTGTAGTAGCAGTGTCTATTTCCCTAAACCTTTAAAAGTAATAAAGGCCGGACGGGACTTTAGCACGATTGATGGGACAATGTTAAATCATCCGAACTATTCTGTGCAGGGCCGAGTTTCGCTCTATTGAGGGGACAATTTACTAGTGTGTGCAGGCCGAATTTCGCTCAATTGAGGGGACTTGCATTAATCACGAGCTCACATTAAATGTGCTTGGGTGTAGTCGTAATCGCACTCTGAACCCCAGATACCCAAATAAATGGTAACCGTCGTGCATTTGTTGGTGTCTTGTCATTTGCCTTGCCTGACGGTGCTGGGTACGTGGTCACACGTGCTGAGAACAATCAATGCCTACGAACACCAGCATCTCTACAGACCTTGCCAGGCCTGTGCGACTGCGAGTGTCAAGGACAGACCAAAGCCTAAACTGCCCAAACCCGAAACCCAAATACCTTGCCAGCCGTGTGCGAGTGTGGCAGCCGAAACCCAAATACCTAAAGCCTAAATTCCCAAAGGCCCGAAGCCCGGAAGCCTCGATTTTAACCCTGCATGATGTTTCTCCTCTGAGCTACGGTTTAGGGCTTGGGGTTTGGAGGCAACGACTGCAAAGCCTTCGGAGCTGGCTTGCTCCCTGGCATGGCAGACCCTGTAACGGGGCTTAGGTGCAGGATTTCGGGCTTCGGAAATGGGCTTCTGTTTTTATCGTATTCAGAAGGATCGAAGAAGGCCTCTAGAGAGTTCATGAATGTAAGGCTTACATTCCGTTTATACCGGAAACCCCCCTATGGTTCATCCGGCTCCTGAGGCTCAGCTCTTTCGGGGAGATGGAGTGGGCCTGCGATGCAGATCCTTCCGAGGTCCACTACCTGGTGGGATTTTATTACGGTTTTGGAGGTTCGTTTACTGACCACAGCCCGCTTTTTTGACCGTTGAGAGGCTCCTCCTCGATATGACGTGCGGCACGGGGAGCTATCAAGGGCGATTGCCCTCTCCAATTAGATACCCCATTGTGGCCCTAGCAGCACTGGATGGCAGCTAGAAGCATGGTCCTCACCTGCACTGGGCGTAGGCTTGAGAGAGAGCCAGTAATGAAGTATTATAGCCCAACATGTGTTTCAAACCTTAAACCCTAAACCGATAGACTCTCATTGCGCAAGGAGATGGTCAGCTGTTTCGATCATCGAGGGCCATAGACCTTTGATCTCTTAGGGTTTAAGGGTTTAGGGTTATAGGGTTAGGGCCTAAGTTAACCCCAAAGTGTTACCAGGGGTTTCGATGACAGGAGTGCCGCGAGATGGGAAGCATGAAGGAGCTCACGAAGCCGACGGTTCTGTCCTTAGATCCCGTCCAGGCCTGGCGAGAGAGTGGACTGTAGCAGTTTTGTCGGGTGAATGTTTCAGAGCATTTCTTAGTCGTGCGTTAGTTCACGATCCCTCACTATAGCGTTTTGCACGGCAAATTGTACCCGGAAACGCGTCGAAAGAGAACCCTCCATTTGCAACAACAACATGTCAAAGAGAGAACGGTAGATGAGTGACTCCGAACAGTTTCGGGTCCCAAACCTATCCCATACTCGTGCAAAGTCTGCATGGCTTCTTCCCAGCCAGAAGAGCTGGAACCCCCTTTTTCAATGCTTGCCCCTTATGTGTTTCGGGTTTAGGTATCCGACTTGGGTTCTCTTTGGTCTTCCGCCGACTCGCAGGCTGCCAAGCAAGAATACCCGCCGCTGGGCAGAGTGCGTTCTGGGCTTTCGCATCTTTGGGATGTTACATGGGGACTTTTTTCAATTTAGGGTCCATCTTATAAGGGATGCCGCATTATTTGGGGACCTCCCTAATTTGGAGGACTACCCACATGGGGTGGTGCCAGTATATCAGTTTCTGGTCAGATGCTGGGAGTTGCGCAGATCCGTGCCACAAAGGTTAACACCCTCACCCCCTGCCCTTTACATGAACCTCAAGTGCAGAACTATTTATCTAGCGCTTACCCGTAAGCTCTAAAGACGGGGGAAGGGGGTTTTTTTCCTCCAAATTTTGCCGACCCTAAACCTTATCAGGAAAGCACACAAGCCTAAAACCTAAAACCCAACTGAAACCGCAAGACCCGAAAGCTAAGAATGAACGCTAAACCTGTAAAGCCCGACTAAGCTCACAAGCCTTGAGACTCATCACTGAGCCCCATCTCCGCAAGTCCCAAAGCCTTGAATGCGTAGCTCTCTAAGTTAGGGTCACTTCTTTAGGTCCCTCATATGGTGCGCAATCCTTATCATAAGGACCCTGAAAAAAGGACCCTAATTTAGAGAACTACCCACGTAGAACCCTTGTAGTAGCCTTATAGAAACCCTTATGGATCCCTTTAAGGAACCCTAAAAAAGAGAACTACCCGAATGCAAGAGGATCACCACTTATCAGCCGGTCCTTTTCTGCGCTGACAGCTTGCAGGACAGGAGCTGGGGTTCAGACTATTTTTTTCTGGGAGGGGAGGGGGGTTTACGATTTAGGCTGAGGACCTGAGACTAAATTTAAGATGAAAGTGTTAAAGTTTTAGTGTTCTGGGCTCCGCTTCTAGGGGTTCGGCCTTCGGTAGGGTTTAGGACCAGCGAAGGTGTAGGGTTTGTATGGGAGTCAAGTTTTCTGCCAAGGTGCCTGGTACTTAGCAGTACAGCAATAGAAACCAGCAAACTGAAGCCAGAGCATGTAGAAGAGAACGTCTAAGCCTAAGCCTTATGACTGAGCTGTTGAATGACCTCGGGTTTCCCAGTGTTCCAATTTGTGGTTTGGGATGAACCCCTTACAAACCATACGCCCCCTTACGCCCGCGCGCCCTGCTGGCAGGATGCTAAGACCAAGATCTCGCACTTTTGCGACTCGTTGACGCGGCCCTTCTTCCCACAGTATGCAACTTGATGTGATCGTCGTTAATGCGAGTAGTACTTCAGAAGCTCTGCAGGGACAGTTGTTGAACGATGACCAGACAAAGACGGTGGCGGTACGACGATATTTACTTGTGACCGTCAAAGCTGTTTTGTGAAGTTGTGATTTTCACAAGACATCCCTCAACCACTGCTCGAGGGTGATCCTCGATGTGTTACGATCAGAAGCAAGTCGCGGCGATGGAACCAGCCGTCTGCAATGTTATATTCACACATGATACTGTAATATACATAAATATATGTATGTATATATATATATGGCTAGCTAGGGCTTGTGAAGTTCTCGACATTCTTCCTTTTGCCTTTGCATGGAGAAGTACTCGCAGGCTGAAGTTAGGGTTTAGGGTCTGGGGGTTTGGTTTGAAGCTGCAAGAACTGCCCACTTTGGGTTCTGCATGTTGTTTTCAACGCTTACCAAACCAGTAAGGAGTTTGAGATAATGGTCACCGCGCAGCCTGCTTTGGCACAGTCGGCAGCTGAGGACCCTCTGACGCAAAACATTCGCGTCACCAGGTCCGTGCAGCGTGACTTGACAACAAGCAATCCACAAGCAAGCGCGAGAAGTTGATCACCTTATAAACCCTGAACCCTAAATGCAGGTGATGTATGGTGATTTGCAAGGGTTGTCACCATTGCTATCATGCCGGCCTACACTTGCGGAAAAGGTTGAAGCTTCTAGCCACACTACGGAGCACTGCAGTGCTGTGAATGCGAGCACTAGGTAACCCTAACTCCCCAGGTACCTACTATATAGGGTACTAGAGCCCCTAGGGCCCTATATAGTAGGTACCTGGGAGGTTACTGTAGGGTCAGAAGGCGTTTACTTCGAGCAGCTTGCATTGATCACGATGATTCGCAACTTGAAAGACGGTTCGGCCTCGGCTCGAAAACTTACGCCGCAGACGGTAGTAGCGTAGGGGCCTTAATGATTAAAATAGGGTATTGGGGTAGCCTATACTCTCATTATAACAAGAAGCCCCCCCAAAATATTTTAGGTATTTATTTAGGCCCCTATAGTAGCCCAGCGCCATCTGGAAGAATCCGAGGAGCCCCACGCATCTCTACCGTGGAACTTCAGCGGAAGAAGCAGCAGCTTGGACAACGAAGGGTTTTAGGGCTTATAGGTTTTAGGGTTTAGGGATGCTGAAAATGGGTTGTCGGATTTGGTCGGCGATTTTGAGTAATGTAACACTGTTGATTAGGGTTATTACAAGGGAACAATATGGCCTGCTATATAGTGGGAACGAGTGGAGTCAAGGGTAATCAGATATACATGTGAAGACAGACCTTGGTTTGTTGTAGCCGTAAAGTGCTGCAATACGCCTTGCAATGGGCAATCGTTTCTTGTTTCGCACTGCCTCGTTATGCACGACTATGAGAAAGGCTACGGTTGCAGGGTGTGAGAACCGCTAAACCCTAGGTTTAGGGTTTAGGGTATGTAGCATTTAGGGTTTAGGGCATATATACATATGTATGTATGTATATATATATATATACATACATACACGCACACACCAAAACCACAGGGTTCCGGGTGTTTTGGGTTTAGGGAGTGGGCGAGCGGCTTTGCTTGCACGGGTTGCGCATTCGGGCCCTTCAATTCAATAGTTAGCGAGCCAAGGCATGCTATGTGAACCCCAGGGTGCAATTGCGAGCCCATTACCGGAAGGTATTCCCCATGCTACTCTAGAAACAACTCCACTTGAACCCTGGTATACGAACAGACCAACAGAGTATCTACGTTTACTCAGGCGTCAGTTCTTTGAGGACAGACAAGCGAGCTGACGCCACTGTGCATCAGCCTTTCTGAGCGACGGGGTCAAGTTCAGCCAGCGCGAAAGGCTCGATAACCGAGCTGCAATCACGAGGGTATTGCACTCCCATGGTAGTTTTGGCAGATGCCATTTAGAGAACTTAGAGCTTCAAAAATTTGAAACTATCGCCTCTGTTCTAAACCTTAGCCGTGAATCTTAGAGCCTTGGCACAGCCAAACCTCCTCCCCGACAAACACCAAACCCGAAGCCCTGAATCGTGGCCTTTGCCTGAATTCGAGTTTCAAGCCTAATATGGGCGCCTAAATAAAAACTAGAATTAGAGCATAATGGCCCTGTTCTAACTATTAAGGCCCCTATATGGCGTCTCGGATCGAGCTCTGTCGAGCATTGCCGTAGACCCCAGTGTCTGTTTTGGCCTAGGCGTGAGCCATTAGGTCTCCTCCGTGGCATAGGAGACTCCGCGCGAAGCGGTCTCGACTGCGGAGGTCTATTCATCAGGCACGTTCAGTTGGACATTTGCCGCCCGCCCGTGCTCTTCTATATCTGGCAGGTCATCATTCCTTGCCACAATTTAGGGAGCTGCCTTTCCTACGTATGGGCGGTGGGCGCAAACAGGGGAAGACATGGGACAAGGGAGGAGATTGGCGACAATATCAGCCGCCCTCTTGGCAGGTCTGGCGGGGTGCCTATTCCCCGGCCAGGAAAGACACACCTGCCCCCATGTTGCAGTACGATCAGGTGGCGCTTCCCAATGCTGGCCCACAGAATGCTCGCGGTGTTCGCCAGAACACTACGGACGACGACGAGGAACCCGAAGGAGGTCTCCGCCGGGATCTCCAGAAGGCCCTGACGTCGGCGAAGAAAGCCGATCAAAAGGCCAGAAAGATCCGAGAGCATCTGACCACCCGACGCGAACAGTGGAGCCTCTACGAACGCCAAATGAAGGAGGCATTCAACACACAGAAGAAGCGCTACGAGCAAGAGGTGAAGCGGCTGGAGAAGGATCTCGAATCGGCACATTCGGCTGGACAGCAAGCAATCGCGGATTTCACGACGGAAGTGCAGACGCTTGTAACTGGTGGTGCCAGGGCTGCACCCGCTGCTCCTCAGGACTCCGCTTGGGACGATCTCATTCGAGCCGACATGGAGGTGGAGCCTTCAGGCTATTTTGCGGAGGCCCTGGCAGTTGCGGGGCGTGCCGGCAGACGAATGCCAAGCCTCGGATCCGATTATGCAGCCCAGCTTCAGCAAGCAATGCTTCTGCAGGCCCGGCAGCAGCAAAATGTCCGTCCGACAACACATCCGGGCCCCGTGGCTGGGCCTCCACCAGGACTGGCATCAGTGCATGTGGCTCCCCCACCGGACATGGGAGAAGGGAGAGCACCCGATTCAGTCTATGCGGCAGAGGCTCCTCGAGATCCTTATTTCTTTTCGCCTTCTGCTCGACGACCGCCGTCGAGCCCACCAGCGGGGCGCGAGGCGAAGACCCCGAGAAACAACAGCCGGCCTCGCCCTCATCCCTATGGCGGCAATACCCGTGCAGAGGACGAGATGAGCTTGGAGGAGCGACTTCGGGCAAAAAGGGCAGAGGTAGCTGCAGAGCTCGCTGCTCATCCAGAAGAAGGCCACCCTCTCAGTGGAGGCCCTGGTGCACACGAGGCCCCGCCACCGGCCACGGGAGCCGCTCTTCGCCCGTTTGGCCGACTTGCCCCTCCGACCAATCCCCTCGCACATGCCACCATCGAGGAGGACGACGAAGATTTCGAATTAGGCGAGGCACCAACAGGGCGGCCTCCGGGCCCCGTATGAGCTTGCTGCAAGTATCTTGGCTTTTGCAGGACCTGGTTGGGATCTCTGGGGACCCACTCGTCTTGGAAGTTTCCTGTTGGAAACTCGATAGACGTACGTGTCCTTTTTGGGATTTCCAGTCAGGTTATGCGTTTGTCAGGATCACTACTCGGTCCGAGCGTCGCAGTTTTGAGACCCCTGCTGGTCAGGCTAGTAGTATAGGCAGCGTACTCTGTTTCCAAGATCGGACCCGGTGCAAAGCGCCTTTTGGTCCATTGTTTTCCCGAGGCTCTCGCTCAGCCGTGGGCCCCTTCAGTTGTCTAGGTGGACATCCTTTTGCTCGCGTCCCTCAGCTTGTCCCCAAAGCTCCTTGGGTTGTGGAGTGTTTGAGGTTAGCCGAGGGGTCATCCTTAGCTTTCCGCGAAGGGCATTGGTCTCTTGCATCTTCGCGGGAGGCACCGCCTCGCCCGTGTCCTCTCGACCGGGCCGCAGCATCAGTAGTGTGTCATGCAGAGCGAGCGCTTAAGAGAGGGATCGGTAGCTCTGGGCCCTCCGCCGCCGGTACACGTCAAGAGTCTAGGGCTCTTGCATGTCGCATCCCATCTTGCATGCACTCCTCCTGGGTTTTCTTCCTTGGGGTCGCAGGCCCACTGCACTTAGGTCACGCTCCTTGCGCATGCAGTACCCAGGCAGTCGTTCTGCCTCATGGTTCCTCCTTTGCAACCTCGGTGAGAGTGCGAAACAGATGCATCGGTCGCTCTGGGGCATCGACCTCACCTTGTTGCCACATGCGTTTGGACAGCAAGTCCTTGGATTTTATTGCCCCGTGGTCTCCGGATACCGTGTGTCCGTGTCTGCTGCGCTTCCTTAGGGTCGCTGGCCCATTGTATCTCAGTGTTATTTTCTGTCCAACTGGGTTCGGTTTTCTCTATATCCCTGGCCCTTGGATTTGGACTTCTTGCAAATTTCAAGCCACCATTCCCTCAACTTTGGTGAGAGTGCGAAACAGATGCATCGGTCGCTCTGGGGCATCGACCTCACCGTGTTGTTATTTATGCCAGGATTCCTGGGCAGAGGTTTCTATAGATTTGCAGAGGAAGGCACCGGTGGCTCAGGGGCATCCTCCGCATTATGTTGATCCGGGACCTGGTCCGCTGCTCAGTATTCTAGCTGCTATCGGTCTTTGGCTGGTCCCTCTCGCACGCAGCCTGTTGTTACTGTTTTTCCTGGCTCTTCTTCGACTCCTCCTCTTCCCGCTCTTCGCTTCGGGTTCGCCCTTTTGCTGCTTTCGGCCAACCCTCAAGGCATTCCCCATCGGACCCAGTCTCTCTCTTGGACGTGCCGCTGGAATGTCTGCTATTATGACATGGGATAAGGAGCGCTTTGGGCAGGAGCGGCGTAGACCTCATGCTTTCAGGCACAGTTCTGGACTACCTTGGGGCGTCAAAGGCTTACTTTATGGCATTCTCACCCTTTTGGGTCCGAACAGCCTCCCTGTCCACCTTCCGTCAGCGTTCCCGGTGGCATGTTGGGTCTTGTTGCCTACTCCCGTGCATGGTATGGCAAGAGCGGAAGGACCAGAAGATCGAGTCGCTGGGCCGCCTCCCCCTTTGCCCATGCTCACATCCCTGGCGCCTTACACTGGGAGTGCCGCTGTCGAGATTCCATGGGCAGATCCAGACCGAGCAGAAGAAGCCAGCGTTCACATTTGCTCTCGGCCCTTGCCGTGGCCGGAGGATGAGGCTGCTGCGGCAAACGGTCAACGGCTCGGATGCTACGTGTACACCCCCCACTATACTCCGGTGGCTTTCTCAGTTGATATGCCTGGCTCGGCGGATCTGCAAAGTGCGTTGGATTGCATTCTCGCATATGCCCCAGGCGTTCCTGAAGGGCTGTTTGATGGAGTTGTGCCCATCCGGCCACAGCGATTTCCTGGGTACCTACAGGTTATCCGATTCCCTACTGTGCTTCGGCATGTACAAGAGGGTTATGCGGCGGTCATCTGCAACCTCACCCATGTAGGGGGTCCTTATTTCCCAACCGTGTTACCCCGAAGCTTGTCGCACGCGGAGGTCATCGCGTTCTTGCAGCCTCTGACTTCCGTTTCTGAGGAGCCACTTCGGTTTTTCGTCGGTTGTAGAAATCATGTTTGGCCGATTGAAGCGAATGTCATTCTGCGTGATGGTGATGCCATTACCTGCTTCTTTGGCAACCCTTCAAGCCCTGTAAGATACCGTGCTGAGGACCTGGAAGATCGCAGTAATTGGGGACCCCTGCAGCACTTCTTTGGACCGGAAGTTCGATTTCGAACGTGTGTCATGTATCAGGAGAGACGATACTGCATTGCGCCGTACCATCACACGGGCCAGCACCTACATGAGTATCTCGTTCACTTTCTGCAGCTCGACCCCAGGCGCGTTGCTTCCTGCGCGTTCAGTCTTCCGGATCTTGATGTCCAAGGGGACAAATGCGAAACGCTTTTGGCCATTGCTGACGTGGCGCCTCCAACAGGTGGTTTTCATGAACCTGCCCGGCAAGACCTGTTTGTACTCTGTGACTTAAGACCCCTAGGTCTCAAACCGCGTTTCCTGTACACACACGTACCAAGGTTACATTTGCCGAGCCTCACCGCCGATTTAGGCATCGCTCTGCCCAGCGGCTTTGTATTAGGGGTTTTAGGTGCTAGGGTTTCGGGGAGCACTGTCCGCATTGATGGCAACTGCACCTTGCTCCTTTACGCCCGCCCTGCGGAGGATGCTTCATCCCAGTCCTCTTCTCCGCGCGCTGCCCCGATGGAGACTGATGATGTCTATCAGGTGTCTGCAATCGACACCTCCATTCCCGAAGGCCATAGCTGGAATGCTGGTGATGGCCAAGGTGTCTGGAGTACAACCGCAGATAGTACACACCCTGCCTGGGATGATAGTGTAGGTCTGTTCGTCAGTCTGGACAGCATTGAGGTGGACTCCTTTCCCCCTTCAGCTTTGCAGGTCAGATCAGAGCATTCTGCACAGGTAGTACCTGCAACAGCACCCGAAGTCACCGCGGGGCCTGACGGCTCTGCTCCCGCTCGTCCCGCAGCTTCTGTTGAGCATGAGGTCTCCGTGGACTCAGATGCACCCGCGACTGCGGCCGAAACTGCAGTTCAGGACGTCTCTATGGAAGTCGTGGCTCTGGTATATGCACCAGATCTTTCCCCTGAAATGGTGGCTACCAGT
Source organism: Symbiodinium necroappetens (assembly GCA_905231915.1). Lineage (NCBI taxonomy): Eukaryota > Dinophyceae > Suessiales > Symbiodiniaceae > Symbiodinium > Symbiodinium necroappetens. The sequence continues at coordinate 15,336 of CAJNJA010028586.1, read as the reverse complement.
ATTCCGATGCCCTGTGCTGTTGACCAAGCTGTTTTAGCTGTAGCTAGCTCCCGGCGTGATGAAGCGTCATGTGGGTTTAAACGGCTAACCCCGGTAACGCCCCAACCCTGCCTGGAGTTCATTGTTCTAGTGGCCTCGCCGGAATGGCTGACTGCGCGACCCATGGTCCTCATAGATTGCCTTCGATTGAATCGCGCTATGTTTGCCAAGGTTCTCTTCCCTTACGCAAATAGGGAAACTATCTTGCTGGCCGCCGGCCTACGACATGACGGCCCTGAGGAGGTGTTTGTTCATGGCCTTCTGCAACCGTTGCAGCCGGGGCAGCGCATTCAGATTGTCACTGGCATGGTCATCTCCTTGGCGCCTCCGGGCTGCGGGGCGCCGGCCACATCCGATCTTGCTACCCGACTCCTGTCCAGAGAGGGATGGGACTCTGATGCTATGTTGCCGGGGCCTGCTTATACCCCTGGCATGCATTTCTGGGTGCTTACAGACGGTCAGCCGACCTTCTTTTCGGTCGGAGCTGGCAGACGTCAGCATGTACGGGACGATTTGGCATCGCAGCTTCAGGCCCGTGAGCCTTTCTTGCATATACAGGCTACACAGCCAAGTATTGTCGATGCACTCTTCAATGGCCACCTTACCTCGGCTGTTTGGATCGCTACGGAGCGCGTGTCAAGAGTTCCATGGCCGCCAGCCAGAACTCGGGATGACCAAGTTATCCTTGTGCTTCTGGGCATACGATGGCTTCTCTTGCCTGAACCTATTGTGCCAACTCAGGACATCACTGGGCCTTTCCAGGAGCACTGTCCGGATGAATATGTTGTTACTGTTGCAGGCGCTGAAGCCATACAGTGGGGGAATGAATATGTCTTCCAATTTGAAAGTGGACAGGTCATCACTGTCTCCTTCGAGTCTGACATCTCCTCTTCGGAAGGAGGATCGGATTCCCAGGATGACCCTCCCGATCTGGGACCCGGGGACACTAGTCGTAATGCTCCTGTACCCCCTGAAGATGGGACGGCCGGCCCTCGTCACTCGCAGTCTTCAACCCGTAATCGGAGCCGTTCGCCGCGTCCTGGTGCTGCGCATCCCACTGCAGGTACAGGTGGATTGGAGGCCGTAGCGCCAGTGACTGCTGGTGCACCAGCCGATCAAGGCAACATGTGGAGGAATGCCCACTCGCAAGATGCCGTTGCTGACGGCAGGTCTTCTCCCACCCCTGTTCCCTTGACATCCTTTTCGGATGACAAGCTTGCCGTCTGGTTGTGTTGGTTGGCGCGCTGTCTGTTTTCCGATATGAGCTGGGCATATTGTTTTGGTCGGCGCCTGTTCCAACTTCTCAGTGAGGACAGGGCGCAAAGCTCAGCTGTGCCAGCCCTTGAGGATGATGCCCTGGATGCTCCGCATAGTGATGATGTCTGGGCGCTTACGGAGCTGCCTTTTGTTCTACTGGCGCCGGATTTTCAGGATGAGCACGTCACCCTACACATGGTGCTTCCTCAATCGGTCACAGAGGCCATTGACCTGCTGGACACCTCTCGCGGGCGGGCTGGCTTTGAGCTTTTTCCTCACCTTTGTACGGTACATCCCTTGCCGAGACTTGATGCTGTAGCGGTCATCATGCTCCCGTCTTGGCTTGAGGAGCGTGTGATAGTATGTCTCGATGTCACGCAATGTGGGGGTGGCGCATTTGCGGCAGTCTCCGATGCCACTACGGATCGCTTCGCCTTGCTCAATCTGGCCGGCTTTGCTGCGGCCTCGGAGGTGCAAGTCTTTCCCCCGCATGCCGATGAACCCGTCGAGGCAGAAGGCGTTATCCACGTTAGTAATGGGGATTGCGTTCGTTTTCTGCCGCCGAATGCCTCTTTACAGCCCCCTCACGTGCTCTCTGAGCTCCTGATGGCCTCTAGTGCTGCCACTTTTGAGTCACGGCCGAGCCCTGAGATCACGGATCGTTATTGTCTGGTGGGGGACGGTTTTTACTGTGCCTTCGAGCTCTATCCCGAGCGAGCGCGGTTCTATCGTGCGGACATTGCGTCTCGTATGGGGCTACCAGTCCAGGATTTGCTTCTTTCACAAGCTCGTCCTCGCATACAAGATGCGCTCATGTACGGCAGACCCTGTCGCACGGTGGTGGCAGCTGGAGCCAGCAGTGAGTCCTCAATGATTCTTCAGGGAACTATCGGACTGTTGGACTGCCGGCCCATTCTTGAAGGTTGGCGCCGCCTCCTTGCCCCTGGTGGATGGGTTGATCTCCATCAACTACGCGGCCGTTTCTCGCGGGGGGCGCCAGCCAATTATGAGGTCTGTTTCTCCGGATGTGCCGCTCACTGGCAGTGGCTTTGGCTGGAACCGGGTCAGGTCCTCCAAGTCACCTATCGGGCCAGTGTCTCGGAACTAGCTGGTGCAGGTTCCTCTTCCTCTGCTCGTCTATTGCAGCCGACCAGCCCTGAGGTTGCGACTCAGTTTTCTTCTCCCCCAGGGCGTCCAAGTTCCGATCATAATCCTGCACAGGCTGCGGAGTCATATGAGCGCGGCTCTGGCCACACTTCCCATTTGCTGAATCATGGTCATGATGTGTACACGTGGGTCACAGGATTTAAGCTTGATGCCTGCCTTCCAGGCATCCTGTGGCTCACCACTGTCGCAACGTTGTGCCGACTTGGCAGATGCGTGATTTGGGCTTTCCTTGCCCGTGCTTTCCGCTGGGCATGGAGTCACACCACCTTAACGCTTGTATGCTTTTTATTTATCGAGCATCTCTCGGCACTTGGAGTGGAGGCCGTGCAAATCCGCGTCTTTGATCTTGCTTCGGCAGACTTTCCGCGTGATATGCATACTGCAACCGGTGTTTTTCAAGCGCCAAGCACGGATTGCCCGGATGCTATGCGTAGAAGCATTCCCACGCCGTGTCGAGCTCTTCGGACCTCTGCTGTGAACATTTTCGGTGCTGTTCCAACGAGGCACGAAGACGTGCCCGATCCCGTCCCATCAGGCGAGGACGATCTCCTTCAGGGTCTGAATACTCTGCTCGAGATAGCAGGGAGCGAGCCTGATTGTCCTGCCTTTTTCCTGGCGGCTACCCTCCTTGAGACACTTGTAGAGCACTTCACTCCGGCTTGTCGTGGCTATGCGCCTGTGCAGATGGCCGAGGCCCCCAGAGTCTTGTCATTGGAGTCGCTGTTGCCGCATGGGGCGGAGCAGCTGATCGGATCTACCTGCACTGCTGAAGTATTCGATCTCACTGCAAGACAATGTGCTTTACCATGCACACCGGATATGTTGAGGGTCCTGACCAACCCCTTGGACTTTTCCTTCCTGAAGGCCCCTGAGGGCCAGCTCCCCCGACCCGAGCGATTCCGAGCGTGGTTGACCCAAGGCCAGCCTGGTCGATCTCCAGCCCCCGGTGAAGTCCTTGTCCTAACTGCCGACGGTTCTTTTGATCCTGAGCTCGGCCTCGGAGGCTGGGCGGTGGTTGCCAGCCTTGTTTCGGATGACGACTTTTGCTTGCCCGGACAATTTGTGGGTTGTATTGCGGGCTCCACGCGTGAGCTGCAGCAGGCAATTGGAGATGCGTACCCGAGCAACAGTGCCTATCTGTCTGAGGTAGCCGGCTTGTTCTGGGCAGCACTGCTTGCGCTACGCCTCCCTGGATTTGCTCCTCTGGTCTTTCGGGCTGATAACATTGGAGCACTACAAGGCGTCTCAGGGCACGCGCATCTTAGAGATCACCCCTTATGCCGTGCGGCAGGCGCTGTACATACAGCGCTAAGAATCCGAAGGGGGCACCCCTCTTACCAGCATGTTTTGGGGCATGCTGCCGACGCTGCCAATGAACTCGCGGACGCTTTAGCTGGGCGTGCCTCCGCTCAACACCGCAGCTTCTCATTGCCGGGGCTGGATCTGAGTCTCTGGTTTACATCAAGGGGACGCCCGTTCGACTGGTTGCCACATTTCTGTCTTCAGGAATCTGCACCTGTCTCTTTGCCCGCACAGCATTTGGACATCATGTCATGGAGTTGTGATGTGGCCCCGCTTACCGTTCCCCATACGGATCTTCTTCGACCCTTCCTTCGTGCTGTGGACGGTGCTGGGCCTCCGATCAAGCATAACATGCCTCATTGCGTGGACTGTTGCATCGTATCGTTCAACGTGCTGTCCTTGCTTGAGCACCAGCCCAACTCCCATGCTGCTGGAATGCACGGCGAAACTGGTCGGGTCAAACTGCTTTGTTCTACCTTCGAGGCATTGGGAGTCAGTCTTGCAGGTCTCCAAGAGTGCCGCACTCCCAAGGGTGACATGCATTGTCAGACTTTCCATCGTTTCTCTTCCGGCAAGGATGAACACTCTTGTTATGGAGTTGAACTGTGGGTGGCTGACAATGGCCCCTTTGATCACCGATCGGTCACGATTCTGCACGCTGAGCCCACTCTCATGTTGGCTGGTCTTGCTTTCTTAGGTCGGCCTCTTCGGATTCTGGTGGCGCATGGGCCACATCGTGTACACCCGGAGGCTTTTCGGGCGGCCTGGTGGGCTCGTGCTCATAAGATATGCATGGCACATCATCGGAGCGCACCCTTCATTGTGCTCTCCGACGCCAATTGTCGGCTCGGCAGTGACGTCGACAGCACCACTGGGCCTCATCAAGCGGATGCCGAAGACTTCTCGGGTTCTCTTTTCCGCTCCCTTCTTGCGGATCTGGGATGTTGGCTCCCTTCTACTTTTGCCTCCACTGCACTGGGGCCTGGCGGTACTTTGTACCAACGGCGCAGCAGGGAATGGGTGCGTTCAGACTATGTCGCTATCCCTCAGGAGTGGAGTCTCAAGCACTGTGCTGCCTGGGTTGAACCCAGCATCTCGGCTGGTCATCAATGCCTGGATCATCTTGCAGTGGCCGTGTCTTGCTGTCTCTTATCCCCTGTTAAGGTACGACCTGGGGCCAAGGCCAAGCGCATTGATGTTAGCGCAGTGAGTCACCCAGAGAATAGGCATGTGGTAGACCACGTCTTGTCCACCGCTCCACAGGTGTCCTGGGATGTAGATGCGAGTGAGCATGTGGCGGCACTGGTCGATCATGTTTACCGTGGTCTCGCGGCACATTTCCCCCAAACACGCCGTCCAATGAGGGGAACTCACTTCTCCGACTTGACTCAGCGTCTTCACGGCTCGGTGGCCGCTCTGAGACACTCAATTCGCACAAGGGATGAGGCATATCGCAAGGCTATGCTACGCTGTGTCCTGCTTGCCTGGCCTGCGGCGGGGCCTGCCTTCTCGTCTATCTTTGCCGGTCGGTGGCTTTGGTTGCTGCAGATCCGGCGAGCTCTGGACTGCATGTTACTCAGACGCTTTGGACGTGCCCTCCGAGCCAGTTGCCGCCTTGATAGGCGTGTGCAGCTTGAACTCTTGTCCGAACAGGTATCTGAGGCACCATGTCCTGAGCTGCATAAGGCTGTGCGGAAAATCATGCGCCCGAAGAAGTTCCGCAAGGAGGGGACAGCTCCCCTTCCGATGCTGTGTAAGCCCGATGGTTCGGTATGCGAATCTCAGGAGGAGATCACGCGTGTCTGGAGAGATCATTTCCGTGTTCTCGAAGCTGGGAAGGAAGTTGATACATCCGACCTCGCAGCTGCCTGTCTCCAACGTCAGGCGACCTTTGAAGGCACGGAAACGGTCGATGCCATGCTTGTCCCCACTTGGGCTCAACTCCAGAATGCCTTCAAGGCAACGTCTCCCCATAAAGCGTGTGGCCCCGACCTCCTGCCACCGGCCATATGCACCCTATTCAGTCAGCGCTTGACAGAGGTCTTTTGGCCTGTCATGCTCAAAGCTGTCTTGCGCAGCAATGAGGCCGTAGGGCTCAAAGGCGGGATTATGCACAGAATTGCAAAACCGTCTGCAGTAGCCAACACGACCGCGGGCTACCGAGGCATCCTTGTGCAATCATGCCTGTCTAAGGTGCTGCACAGGGCAGTGCGCCACATGGCAGTGGATCACTGGAGCAAGCGCATGCTGCCCCTCCAAATAGGAGGGAGAAAAGGATGCCCGGCTTCATTCGGCCACTTTTGTTCTCGGGCTTTCCTGCACATGGCAAAAGTCCAGGGACGCTCGGCGGCTGTCTTGTTTGTGGACATTGCAGCCGCGTACTACGGTGTGATTCGTGAAGCCATTCTCGGTTCTTGCGCGAGTGGCCGACCCCTTGAGGATCTCGTTGCTAGCCTGGGCCTCACACAGGAGGACCTCCAGCATCTGACTCTACTTGTCGAGCATGAACCAGTCCTCCGCGAGCAGGGTGCTGCTGACCTCTTTGCGGAGGTGGCTAATGAGTTGCACCGTAATACGTGGTTTGTGCTGTCAGGCGATTCCAAACTTATTGAGACGCACAGAGGCACCAGGCCTGGTGGCTCACTTGCAGATGTCGTCTTTAGCATTCTGTTCAGCAAGGTGCTACAGCGCCGCTCCAGCTCTGTATTGCAGCCGTGCATTCCACAGGTCTCTTGGAATGGTACCCGGACCCCTTGGCCGGCACCGGATGCCGTCTCCTCCTCCCCGTGTCCTGTGGAAGCCAGTGACGTAGTGTATGCGGATGATCTTGCCAGTTTTCTGATTTCTCCGAGTGCAGCTGAACTGCCTGGTGCGGTCTCGGGTGTCGCTGCAGACACCATCGACACTCTGCTTCCCCATGGCCTGATCGCCAACATAGGCCCCACCAAAACTGCAGCCATTGCAGCGCCGGCCGGTCCGGGCTCCCGCAGCATCCGTCGGCAGCTCTTTTCTGAGAGGAGGGGTCGGTTAACTGTGCTTCCTGAGAATAAGGGCGGATTTCGGCTGGACCTGGTCTCCGTTTACAAGCATTTGGGCTCCCTGGTCACGCATGACGGCAGTTTGCTTCCCGAGATCCGGAACAGGCTGGGTGCCGGCAGAGCCGCGATGAAAGAAGGCAAACAACGCCTTTTCGCTTGCAGGAGCATCCCGCTGCGCCGGCGCTCTGCGCTCTTTCGCGCCCATGTCCTTGCCTCGGTTACTCCTGGCATGGGCACGTGGCCGTTGCTTAATCAGCAAGAGTGGCAGACATTATCTGGGGGTATAATCAGCCTCTACCGTCAACTGTTATGCTTGCGCTCAGAAGGCGGTTTTCACTGTTCAGAAGCCCAGATCCTTAGCCGGGTTGGCCTGCCCGCTCCAGAAAGCCTACTTCATGCTGAGCGCCTGAGGTTTTTAGGTCAGCTTGTACGCAACGGACCGGACGCGGCGTGGGCCTTGATGGCGCACTATTCCAGTTTCCAGTCGGCTCTGCGAGCTTCTGCGGATTGGCTCCTGTCTGCGGTACGCTCGGTTTGTGACTTAGGCGATATGGTTACATGTTGGTCTCAGTGGGAGGCCCTCATGCGGACTTCTCCGGGGGCATGGAAGTCACTCATACGCCGTGCCGAGACCTGGCACTCGTTACGTGTTGAGCAGCTTGAGGCCTTGGAAAGCTTTGGCAGACAGACCTGGCCTGCCAAGGCCTCTCCCGCACCGGCCCCACTCGAGTTGTGTGAGCACGCATGCTTGAAGTGCCATGTTGCCTTTGCCACTCGCCAACAGTGGGGAGCACATGCACATCGGGTTCATGGATACCACTCGCGTGCGCATCAAGTTGCGCGTGGTCGTGAATGTCAAGCCTGTGGCCTCCGTGTAGCTTCGGAGGCAAAGCTGCGCACCCATCTCCGGCTCAGCATGGCCTGTGTCCAGCAGATTGAGCGTCTCCAGGATGCTGGGGATCTGCGCGTGAATCTCACACAGGGGCATGAACTGGAACCTGCTATGCCTGGTATCGGCAAAGCGGCCCTTGGACCTGCAGACCCAGAATCCCTTCCTGCACTTTCTGCGGCTCTGGCTTCTTTCTCGCCGCCCTCTCGGGATGTCGATGAGTCGCTTTTTGCTCTGGTCCAAGAGTTTGTCGCGCCGCTGCCAGTGCTTCGCGCTACCTTACAAGCTTGGGGTGACCGTCTCCCGTTGGGAGAGCTACGCACCGCTTGCGAGGACGTCCTGTTGGTACTGCACCCTCAGCACCTGTGTGACCGCATTTCCGGAGGAGGTGCGCCTCGTTTTGCATGCTGTGCTCCTTTCTCACCGCGCATCGATTGCCCCACGGGTGCTGGCCGCGTCTCTGCCTTACCTGTTTTGGTTGTGGGTCCTGAGCCATCCTCCGAATTTCGGAAGGCTTTTGACCTGCGCTGCCACTTCGCCCAGTTGACTCTTTCCGGCCTCCTTGCCTGGAATGGAGGACAGGCCGCTGGAGCATGTGTGGCTTTCCCCCTGCCTCCCTCCCTCGTGCTTCCTGTGTTTAGCCCCTCCTCCTGTTCCATCAAGGATTTGCGTGCCCTTCGTCAGTGGACAGTGGAGGTCTTGCAGGGACTTGAGTTTCTCATTGGCCTTGCTCGATTGGGCCGGAAGGTTCATGTCAGGATGCCGATTGACTCATCCGCTCTTCATCCGCTTGGCCGATGGCTTGAAGCCATGACCCGGAAGGAGAAGGGACCGGGGGACACGCTTTCTTGTTTCACTCTGGAATTCAACTTTGTTTCTTGTTTGCATTAGGCACGTCTTTTGGACATTCAGCCTGCCCGAAAGAAAGGCCCCTATATCACTCCCTGCTTCGGGGTGGGCGCTGGTGCTTGGCCAGCTCCCTTATCGCCGCAGATCGACGGCAAAGCCGCGACACTATTACTATTATTTCTAGTATTACTATTGTTACTATTATTATCAATACTACGCTTTTCTGCTAGGGGCACGATCTAGCAGTACTTTAGATCATCTGCTATGATTATTGTCGTTGGTTTTGCTACCATCAAATGCAGCACCTAAAGTGAAAGACGCCCGCCAGGAAGTCAAGTAAGTCGCATGTCGGTTCTATATCCCTTGTTGCTGTGCGCCTGCCCCGCTTACTGCCCCTGCCTTTGTGCGCGGACGTCGACTCAAAAGGCCATCTCATTTAGGGTTTAGGGTTTAGACTAATCTGCAGAACTTAGTTGTCCCAACGTCCCTAAACTCCTAAACTACCCTACAAACCCTTAGTTGTCCCAACGTCCAACGGAGGACCCCTGATATGGACAAAGCCAAGTACCGAACCTTCGGTTTTTACAGCCCAAGCCCCACACCAAAGCCCCAGCCACTCGACCTTTACAACCCTAAAGCCTCAAACCTGAAGTCCTCGAGGTGTTTTGACAAAGTATGCTTGCAAAAAGCCCTAAACTCCTGAGCCTCTACTATGTCCTTAAGCCCTAAACCCTAAACCGGAGCCTAAACCCTAAACCCTAAACGCCCTAAACCCTGAACCCTATACCCTAAACCCTGAACCCTAAATCCTAAACCCTAAACCCTTTATGTTCTATTCCGGGCTGCCCGGGATCTGCGACCTGGCGGCCCTCGCAAGGGACCGAGTCCCTTGGAAGGTGTTTCAAGGAACTAAACCCAAACCCTAACAGCCTAAAGGTCTAGGGTTTAGGGTATATATATATATGTGATATATATCTATCTACATATATACTTAAACATAATATAAATAAATAAATATATATATATATATAGATAGATATATAGATAGATAGATAGATAGATAGATATAGAGAGAGGGGGAGGGAGAGCGAGAGAGAGAGAGAGAGAGAGCCTAACAGGATTTCATGGGCATGGAGGCCTGGAGGTTCGAACGGGGCTCTTCACAAGGTTTGGGAACCCTAGAACCCTGAACTCCGTTCAGGGGCACTAGGCATTAGGCCCTGAGGTCCACATTGGGAGCCTTTGGTACTGTGATGAAATGGTGGTTAAGAGAAGGTGTTGGTGAGGTTGACTACTGGTTGGGAAGCTGGTAGTGGTGTTTTTCTTGAGGTTGCCAGACAAGGATAAGATCTCGCCTACTGGTAACTCATCGATTCCACTTTCGCGGCTTGGTCGCCTAGCTGTTGCAGAGTTCGACGGGCTTCGGGCGATTGGTCTCTAGGAAGGCAGAGGCACAATGAAGGAGGCGTGCGTGTAGGCCTTCTCGCTTCCGTCGTTCCTGAATCTGAAACACCATGAATTACAGGTCTTCGTGCCCGACCTAGTACAGGCTCAGGGCACTCGAAAACGTGTCCGCATTCCGTTTGAGGACTTGCGCGGCATCCAACACGCTCAGTGCGTTTGCTGGGCGTTGCAACGTTGCCGTGTTTCGCAACAAGAGGAGTCGACCCGAAACAAAAACGAAGTACAGCAATGGTGGTTCTTCGCTCCAGTTCGTGGTCCAGCAATCAGCAGCTAGGTAGCCATGACAAAGAAGCTAGCTGCTTTCTCTTGCATCATTTTGCCCCAGTCAGACGCAGCCACGCACTGGCAACGGCCCAGTTCGATGCCCGGCGGATACCAAAGCATGTGTGCCCCTGGCCACACATGTCAAGGATGCTAACGGCATGTAGCTTTAGGCGTAAGGGGCCCAAATTCGGAGGTGGGAATGCTTAACTTAAGCGTCTGTGCATGTTGTCAGTGAAGCACTACCCTAACCTCCCAGGTACCTACTATATAGGGCCCTATATAGTGCTCTAGTACCCTATATAGTAGGTACCTGGGGGGTTAGGGCTAGATTGAAACTCGACATGTGGAGCCTTGCCTGCCTCGCGCGAGCGTGAGAGTCGAGATCCTTAAGTCAGAGTGCCTGGTGGATGCCAGGGGCTCATGTGGGACTTTCCGAAAATTTGGGGGGTGCCTTATTTTGGGGTCCTTATAATAAGGAGCCCTCTATTTAGGGTATATTAGGGTCCCCTATTTTCGGAAACCCCCATGTACATAGGTTGCCCATGCCAACCCTGAGAGAGTTGAAAAAGACTTCGAAGCTGCCATTCGGTTTAGCTTCGGTTCGCTTCGCTGTTTTAGGGTTGGCTGGCACTTAGAGCAAAGCTGCAACAGGGTTTAGGGATTGAAGGTGTGCGGTTGAGAGGCTCTCAGCCAAGGATTGTCTTCACAAGGCTATTCGGCCTACGCTGTCTAACCATGCAGTCCTGCGCCAGCTCTGCCCAGACTCCCCCAAATCTAGACCCCGGCTACGCCCCCGAAACCAGTGTCGCCGGAGATGTCCCGCGAGTGTCAAAGTTTCAAAGGCCGACGAATCCGCAAACCCTAAAGCCTAATCCCGGAACTTTAGGACTTTTCCCCTCAAAGCCGGGAAAAGGGTTCCCAAGTTTTTGCTTTCCGGAAACAGCCATGGGGTGTCTGGTTTTGGGCCTTGGGCCTAGGGTGTGAGGTCGAGAGGGCTTAGGGTGTAGGGCATCGAGTTTAGGGCTTAGGTGCTGGGCCCTTCTTCATGGCGCAGCCGATGTGTGGGGAGGTATCTAAGCTCGGGCTCGCTTCTCTTATAGCAAGGAGCCACAGCGGAGCAGAAGTGTAGCGAACTATGATTATTTGACGTGTGGTATTCCTGGAGTAGTCGGTATGCTTGAGGTTGAGTTGTCAACAGATGGGACAAAACCTAATGTACGTATGTATGTATGTATGTATGTATGTACGTACGTATGTATGTATGTATGTATGTATGTATGTGTCTGTATATATTACATATATCTACATATACATATATATATATACATACATATAATGATAAATAAGTAAATATGTGTGTGTCTATATATATATATACACACACACGTAATACGCGCGTTGCCCCCCCCCCCCTCTCCCTCCAAGGCTGGTAAACTTGAAGGCCGATGCCAATGCCCTGGGTCCCAAAGGCCGCTTTGGCTTCGGGGTTTGGGGCGCGGGTTGGCCCCATGAGTGCATTTGCCCATGTAGTTTACGGTTTTAGTGTTTTAGGGTTAGGGTTTTAGGGTTTAGGGTTTAAGTACTCTGGACTCAAGTAGTCCCTTATGTGCGGTTTAGGGCCGAAGTATATACTACATGAGTGCATGGAGGTTGGGGCTTGGGGCCAAGGGATTAGTTAGTATGTAGGGCTTCATGGATTTCGGGGCTTTTGGGACTAAATGTTAAACTCTCTTTGGGGATTCGCGGCTGTATCAATTCCAAATAGATGTTGTGATACATGATGGTTATTGTTGCTTTACGGTTTAGTGTTCAGCTTACTGGGTGTTTTAGGAGTAAAACTCCACGACCGAGGCTGTCAGGTGGGTTCAGCGTCTTGGGATTTGCGCCCTTGGCCAAGCCAACTGCCAGGATATCGATCGACCTCCTGGTTCTTTCAACAAAATACTGAGAGCTCTTCCTGACAAGCCCCTAAACCCTGATGTATATAGGGCCTGAATAAACAATTACCCCATGCTGTTGTTGAGGGTTCCTTGCTGATCCTTGACTAGACTCACGGTTTTCAGGGCCCCTTAAACCTCTAAGCCCAGGCTTCGACCCCGAATTGCTGTGGCGGAGAGTCTTCGTTGAAGCTGCAAAGTGTTCGGGACCCGAAGACCCCGAAATCGGGCCTGGACTCCCTGAAAGCCAGATCCCCAGACTCAATCGCTCGAAGCATTATCCGAGCAATCAGCGGTGATGTTGAACCTGAAATAGTGCAGGCGACACGCCCTTAATGATGGCTGCCATGAGAGGGGATGTGGCGGCCGCTTGGGCTCATTTGAGACGATTTAGGGCTTAGGGTTCAAGTCCTGGCCTGATGTTGCTAAGCCAGTTGCAAAACAACGGTTTCGCATTCTTTATGAGGAAGACTGGAGAGGTAGGTAGGTAGATATCGACCTGTGCTTGCACAACAAAAGTTTAAGTCGAGTCTATGTGAGGGTTTCGTCGCGTGCATACAGGGCGCCTTGGGTGCATAGCTGAGTTCATGCTTTGTATTTTCACACAGGGGTGCTATAGTAAGGCAAGCTCTACATCAGGTCTTCCCACATAATATCATTGACCTCGCGCACCAGGACGAAATAAGTCGCTGGGATGACATGAGTGCTCGCTTTTGAACTTATCTCCGTTCCACGTACAAGTCCTGTTGACACCAACATCCTTCACCAGGAGCTGTGACTTCGAGTCCAATCCACAAAGCCTCGTGGCCTTTGCGCCCACAAACTCGCATCCGTAAGAGGCTAGATTAAAGCCCACTCCATGGGCTGCGTGTTAGCAGAGTTTTGCAGGGTCCTACTACCAGCATGCCAAAGACTCTTAGACAAGGCACCGAGCGAGAGCCCAAGCTTTTGCAAGGGCGCACATTTAGAATTTAGAATGCTGCTTATACTCCCTGTTCGCAAATTTGGCAAACCCCCTTGCATGTGGAACGACCACACCCGCTTTAGCAGACTCTATCAGACCAAAGTCGCTCTTTCCCCGAACACCCAATCCCAATTTGCTAGGGCTGGAAACAAGAGCTTCCAAAGCCCACTCACGGGTTCGATTGAAACAGGGGCAGTAACACTAAGATAGGAACTTGTAGGGACTTGGGCGTTATATCAACAGAAAACGCATCTGGGGAATTGAAGCGAAACCATTAGTAGCTGCAAGAACGGTAACACAGTCCTCTTGGTAGATGAGCAGGCAGCCCTTCGATTTAGTAGTTCTTGAAGCATGTTGGGCAGTTGTGTGTGTGTGTGCAAATACAATTATTTGTGCATAGATGTACTATGTAGTTAATATGCACAAAAAGTGTGTGTGTGTATATGCGTATATATATATATGTATATACAGGTCGACCTTGTTCCTCGCCTGACGTTGTCGAGCGCGAGTGCATATATATATATATATAGATACATACATACATACATACATACATACATACATACATACATACATACACACACAGACCCCTATTTCTATGTATATATATACACACACATACACACACATGCATACATATATATATATATGTGTCAAAAACAGACAATGCTACCATAATTTCCTTTGGACCCAGGAGGACCCTCCATTGACCTCGCCAGCTAGGTTGTATTGAGGATATGCTAACCCCTACTCCTAAACCCTAGTATACTATAATCTAAGCTAATGATCGCTTGGGCCACAGCCAGGCAATTGCGGCCTTGATTGAGGCCGCCTTAGTGGAGCTTGTCGTTGATTAGGGTCTTATTTTTGGGATGTTTTGCGGTCGGGGTTTAGGGTCTTAGGGTTTGAGGTTCGGGAATGAAGGTTTAGAGTGTAGAGATTGTTTTTGGGCCTTCTACGGCAGCCCGTCAGCTGCAAGAAGTCGTCCGATTGAAGGTGCATCTTCAGAATTGAGGGATTCATTTGTGCTCTGATGATGACATTCGCCTTTTTTATGCGGGGGCCAAAAGGGCCGGCTCCCGCCACAATGCTCGAACAGGTGCAGGAACCTCCAATCCGATCGAACTTTGAGGGCTCCAGGTAAGAAGTGAACACTGTAGACCCTAAGCCCTAAACCCTAACCGGCCCTAACCCCTAAAATTGACTGAACAACCTTAAGCCGAAGTTTCTACAAGTGGAGCCAACTAGGGTTCGTTTCAGAGACTGCGCCGCAACCTGAGGACGTCGCGGCTGCGAGGTCCTCAGTGCAAGCCCACAGGTTGGATCAGAACACGAAGCATACTCAAGCCAGGTCTGCATGACATCCCTCGCAAACATCGCAAACATCATGCAATTACGACTCCGTTTCATCTTGACTAACCATCGATACCACCAACCCCTTTATATGAAAATACGAGGTTTGCGAGCAGCTTTACAGGGTGTCAAAATGTAGAGGCTTCTCCTGGGGCCTCTCAAACCTGAAAGGACTTGCCGGACCTTGGGGGTCCTGAGCCCTCGATGCTCCCTCGGTTTCTTGGCACCCCGAAACCCCTGATAACCTTAAATCTTTAAGCCCAATTCAACCGAAAGCTCGCAAGCCGACAACTCCAAAAATGCGAAAAAATCGAGTCCTCGATGCGATTGGAGGCAGGGGCATCCCTCACGCAGAAGAACAAGGAGGGTCGACAGGCACGTGTCCGAGGAGTTGTGCTGCGGGATTCTTGGGCTGCTTGGGCTTCAGGGTTTAAGGAGCAAGGGTTGTAGAGGGCCTTCAATCCGACGTTCTTTGAAGTTTACAAGGCATGGATCTTAAGGGTTCAACTCTAAGCCCTAAACCCTTTTATTGTTAAACCCGTTTATTATTATGATGAGTACTTTTGGTGCTGTTACAGTTGTTCCTGTTATTACGTCAGGTATTATGCTAGCAGTGTCTCTCATTATTATCAGTACTATTGCTGAGTTCCTTATTACTATGGCGGCCGTGCTGGTTATGGACTTATAAGCCCGGTTATAATTACTTATCGTTACGTGTTTTCGTGGAGTTATGGCAGGACTTATAAGTCTACTTATGCGGGACTTATGAATAGCAATCTGCGAGGATTTTCCTGGTCGGTTTGCGAGGACTTT